>CAMRHE010001560.1:0-75885 GCA_947044405.1 Leptodactylus fallax | reverse complement strand
CTGGATTATACACATAGCACACACTATAACCAGCACCATATAGAGAATTACTGGATTATATACACATAGCACACACTATACCCAGCACCATATAGAGAATTACTGGATTATACACACATAGCACACACTATAACCAGCACCATATAGAGAATTACTGGATTATATACACATAGCACACACTATAACCAGCTCCATATAGAGAATTACTGGATTATACACATAGCACACACTATAACCAGCTCCATATAGAGAATTACTGGATTATATACACATAGCACACACTATACCCAGCACCATATAGAGAATTACTGGATTATACACACATAGCACACACTATAACCAGCACCATATAGAGAATTACTGGATTATATACACATAGCACACACTATAACCAGCTCCATATAGAGAATTACTGGATTATACACACATAGCGCACACTATAACCAGCTCCATATAGAGAATTACTGGATTATACACACATAGCACACACTATAACCAGCACCATATAGAGAATTACTGGATTATACACATAGCACACACTATAACCAGCACCATATAGAGAATTACTGGATTATATACACATATACACTATAACCAGCACCATATAGAGAATTACTGGAATATACACACACAGCACACACTATAACCAGCACCATATAGAGAATTACTGGATTATATACACATATACACTATAACCAGACCATATAGAGAATTACTGGATTATATACATAGCACACACTATAACCAGCACCATATAGAGAATTACTGGATTATACACATAGCACACACTATAACCAGCTCCATATAGAGAATTACTGGATTATATACACATAGTACACACTATAACCAGTACCATATAGAGAATTACTGGATTATACACATAGCACACACTATAACCAGCACCATATAGAGAATTACTGGATTATACACATAGCACACACTATAACCAGCACCATATAGAGAATTACTGGATTATATACACATAGCACACACTATAACCAGCACCATATAGAGAATTACTGGATTATACAGACATAGCACACACTATAACCAGCACCATATAGAGAATTACTGGATTATATACACATAGCACACACTATAACCAGCACCATATAGAGAATTACTGGATTATATACACATAGCACACACTATAACCAGCACCATATAGAGAATTACTGGATTATACACATAGCACACACTATAACCAGCACCATATAGAGAATTACTGGATTATACACACATAGCACACACTATAACCAGCACCATATAGAGAATTACTGGATTATATACATAGCACACACTATAACCAGCACCATATAGAGAATTACTGGATTATACATAGCACACACTATAACCAGCACCATATAGAGTTACTGGATTATACCAGCCACACTATAACCAGCACCATAAGAGAATTACTGGATTATACACATAGCACACACTATAACCAGCACCATATAGAGAATTACTGGATTATATACACATAGCACACACTATAACCAGCACCATATAGAGAATTACTGGATTATACACATAGCACACACTATAACCAGCACCATATAGAGAATTACTGGATTATACATATAGTACACACTATAACCAGCTCCATATAGAGAATTACTGGATTATATACACATAGCACACACTATAACCAGCTCCATATAGAGAATTACTGGATTATATACACATAGCACACACTATAACCAGCTCCATATAGAGAATTACTGGATTATATACACATAGCACACACTATAACCAGCACCATATAGAGAATTACTGGATTATACACACATAGCACACACTATAACCAGCACCATATAGAGAATTACTGGATTATACACATAGCACACACTATAACCAGCACCATATAGAGAATTACTGGATTATATACACATAGCACACACTATAACCAGTAACCAGCTCCATATAGAGAATTACTGGACTATATACAAATAGCACACACTATAACCAGCACCGTATAGAGAATTACTGGATTATACACATAGCACACACTATAACCAGCACCATATGAGAATTACTGATTATATACACATAGCACACCTATAACCACAAAGTTCTGGATATACCACACCCTATAACCACCCAATAGCGATATACACACTAGCCCCATACCAGCCCAGTACGGAATACACACATAGCCCCTATAACCAGCCCAAGATTACTGATATACACATAGCCACACTATAACCACCCATATAGAGAATTACTGGATTATATACACATAGCACACACTATAACCAGCACCATATAGAGAATTACTGGATTATATACACATAGCACACACTATAACCAGCACCATATAGAGAATTACTGGATTATAACACAAGCACACACTATAACCAGCACCATATAGAGAATTACTGGATTATACACACATAGCACACACTATAACCAGCACCATATAGAGAATTACTGGATTATACACACATAGTACACACTATAACCAGCTCCATATAGAGAATTACTGGATTATATATACATAGCACACAGTATAACCAGCTCCATATAGAGAATTACTGGATTATATAACACATAGCCACACTATAACCAGCACCATATAGAGAATTACTGGATTATACACACATAGCACACCTATAACAGACCATATAGAGAATTACTGGATTATATACACACATAGCGCACACTATAACCAGCACCATATAGAGAATTACTGGATTATACACATAGACACACTATAACCAGCACATATAAAATTACTGATTATACACACATAGCACACACTATAACCAGCACCATATAGAGAATTACTGGATTATACACATAGCACACACTATAACAGCTCATATATACTGATTATACACACATACCACACTATAACCAGCACCATATAGATTACTATTATATACACATACCACACTATAACCAGCACCATATAAAATTACTGGATTATATACACATAGCACACACTATAAACAGCACCATATAGAGAATTACTGGATTATACACACATACACACACTATAACCAGCACATTAGAAATTACTGGATTATATACATACCACACTATAACCAGCACATATAGAGAATTACTGATTATACACACTAGCACACACTATAACCAGCAATATGAGTTACTGATTATATACACATACACAACTATAACCAGCTCCATATAGAGAATTACTGATTATATACACATACACACACTATAACCAGCACCATATAGATTACTGGATTATATACACATACAACACTATAACGAATATATTACTGGATTATAACACATACACACACTATAAAGCTCATATAGAGAATTACTGATTATATCACATAGCACACTATAACCAGAATATATTACTGGATTATACACATAGTACACACTATAACCAGCACCATATGAATTACTGATTATATACACATACACACACTATAACCAGCACCATATGAGATTACTGGATTATATAACATACACACACATAACCAGCACCATATGAGTTACTGATTATATACACATATACACTATAACCAGCACAATAGAAATTACTGATTATACACACAGCACACACTATAACCAGCACATATAAGTACTGATTATAACACACACTATAACCAGCACCATATAGAGAATTACTATTATACACATAGTACACACTATAACAGCACCATATAGAGAATTACTATTATATACACAACGCACACTATAACCAGCACCATATAGAGATTCTATTATACACATGCCACACTATAACCAACATATGAGAATTACTATTATACACATAGCACACACTATAACCAGCACCATATGAGAATTACTGGATTATACACACATACACACACTATAACCAGCACCATATAGAGAATTACTGGATTATACACATACAACACTATAAAGACATATAAGAATACTGGATTATATACACATACACACACTATAACCAGATATATTACTGGATTATATACACATACACACACTATAACCAGCAATAAAGAATACTATTATACACAATAGCACACACTATAACCAGCTCCATATGAGAATTACTATTATATACACATAGCACACACTATAACCAGCACAATGAGTTACTGATTATATCAATAGCACACATATAACCAGCTCCATATAGAGTTACTATTATAACACATACCACACTATAACCAGCACCATATAGAGAATTACTGATTATATACACATATACACACTATAACCAGCTTGAGAATTACTGGATTATACACATACACACACTATAACCAGCACATATAGAGAATTACTATTATACCCTACACACACATAACCAGCACCATATAGAGAATTACTGATTATACAATAACACTATAACCAGCATATAATTACTGATTATATACACATAACACACTATAACACATATAGTTACTGATTATAATATACACTATAACCACCATGAGATTACTATTATACACACATACACACACTATAACCACACATATGGATTACTATTAAACCACACTATAACACCATAATTACTGGATTATACACACATACACACACTATAACAGCTCCAATAGAATTACTGATTATACACTAGCAACACTATAAACTCATATATTACTGGATTATATACACATAGCAACACTATAACAAGATATTACTATTATACAATAGCACACTATAACCAGCTAAATACTGATTATCACTAACACTATAGCAATAAATTACTATTATACACTACACAACTATAACCATATATTACTGATATTCACCATATAACATTATATTACTAATACACTATAATATATTATATTATACAAAACTATCATGAATTATGGATTATACACACACATTAACTCATATAGATTACTATTATACACACAACACTATAACAGCAATATTCTATACACCCACACTATAAACATTACTTACCACCTAAACATATTATGATTAATACAAATATAACACTAATATCTATAACATACACTATAACAGAATTAATTACAATAAAAACTAATATTACACATCAACACTAAATACTGATATACACAAGCCACACTAAAACAATATTACTGATAACACACTAAAATACTGAAAAACACACATAAATATACTATATACTAACATATAAAAAATTATATATACATAGAATAATCTATATAACATAAAACAAACAAATAAATTACTAACACTCACAAAATATTCTATACAACACACACATATAAAATAACTAAATATAATCCACTATATTAATTACTATAACAGAATAAAATTACTAAAAACATATAAATATAACAACTGAAACAATATAAAATTACTAATACATTACTAAACTAAATATATAATTATAAAAAACACTAAAAATAAATATAAATATAATTATAACAAAAAATTATAAAACTAAATTTAAAAAATATTACTAACAAAAAAAATTAAACTAAATAAATATAATAATTATAAAACACAAATATTAATAAACTAAAAATAAAATAAACACAATAATATAACCTGGATTATACACACATAGCACACACTATAACCAGCACCATATAGAGAATTACTGGATTATACACACATAGCACACACTATAACCAGCACCATATAGAGAATTACTGGATTATACACATAGCACACACTATAACCAGCACCATATAGAGAATTACTGGATTATACACATAGCACACACTATAACCAGCTCCATATAGAGAATTACTGGATTATACACACATAGCACACACTATAACCAGCTCCATATAGAGAATTACTGGATTATACACATAGCACACACTATAACCAGCACCATATAGAGAATTACTGGATTATATACACATAGCACACACTATAACCAGCACCATATAGAGAATTACTGGATTATACACACATAGCACACACTATAACCAGCTCCATATAGAGAATTACTGGATTATACACACTAGCACACACTATAACCAGCTCCATATAGAGAATTACTGGATTATATACACATAGCACACACTATAACCAGCACCATATAGAGAATTACTGGATTATACACACATAGCGCACACTATAACCAGCACCATATAGAGAATTACTGGATTATACACATAGCACACACTATAACCAGCACCATATAGAGAATTACTGGATTATATACACATAGCACACACTATAACCAGCTCCATATAGAGAATTACTGGATTATACACACATAGCACACACTATAACCAGCACCATATAGAGAATTACTGGATTATATACACATAGCACACACTATAACCAGGACCATATAGAGAATTACTGGATTATACACATAGCACACACTATAACCAGCACCATATAGAGAATTACTGGATTATACACACATAGCACACACTATAACCAGCACCATATAGAGAATTACTGGATTATACACATAGCACACACTATAACCAGCCCATATAGAGAATTACTGGATTATATACACATAGCACACACTATAACCAGCACCATATAGAGAATTACTGGATTATATACATAGCACACACTATAACCAGCACCATATAGAGAATTACTGGATTATATACACATAGCACACACTATAACCAGCACCATATAGAGAATTACTGGATTATACACACATAGCACACACTATAACCAGCTCCATATAGAGATTACTGGATTATATACACATAGCACACACTATAACCAGCACCATATAGAGATTACTGGATTATATACACATAGCACACACTATAACCAGCACCATATAGAGAATTACTGGATTATATACACATAGCACACACTATAACCAGCTCCATATGAGAATTACTGGATTATATACACATAGCACACACTATAACCAGCACCATATAGAGAATTACTGGATTATATACACATAGTACACACTATAACCAGCACCATATAGAGAATTACTGGATTATACACATAGCACACACTATAACCAGCACATATAGAGAATTACTGGATTATAACACATAGCACACACTATAACCAGCACCATATAGAGAATTACTGGATTATACACATAGCACACACTATAACCAGCACCATATAGAGAATTACTGGATTATATACACATAGCACACACTATAACCAGCACCATATAGAGAATTACTGGATTATATACACATAACACTATAACCAGCACCATATAGAGAATTACTGGATTATACACACATAGCACACACTATAACCAGCACCATATAGAGAATTACTGGATTATACACATAGTACACACTATAACCAGCACCAAATAAGAATTACTGGATTATATACACATAGCACACACTATACAGCACCATATAGAGAATTACTGGATTATACACATAGCACACACTATAACCAGCACCATATAGAGAATTACTGGATTATACACATAGCACACACTATAACCAGCTCCATATAGAGAATTACTGGATTATACACACATAGCACACACTATAACCAGCACCATATAGAGAATTACTGGATTATACACAATAGCACACACTATAACCAGCACCATATAGAGAATTACTGGATTATACACATAGCACACACTATACCCAGCACCATATAGAGAATTACTGGATTATATACACATAGTACACACTATAACCAGGCCATATAGAGAATTACTGGATTATACACACATAGCACACACTATAACCAGCACCATATAGAGAATTACTGGATTATACACACATAGCACACACTATAACCAGCTCCATATAGAGAATTACTGGATTATATACACATAGCACACACTATAACCAGCTCCATATAGAGAATTACTGGATTATACACATAGCACACACTATAACCAGCACCATATAGAGAATTACTGGATTATACACATAGCACACACTATAACAGCCCATATGAGATTACTGATTATACACACATAGCACACACTATAACCAGCACCATATAGAGAATTACTGGATTATACACACATAGCACACACTATAACCAGCTCCATATAGAGAATTACTGGATTATACACATAGCACACACTATAACCAGCACCATATAGAGAATTACTGGATTATATACACATAGCACACACTATAACCAGCACCATATAGAGAATTACTGGATTATACACAATAGCACACACTATAACCAGCCCATATAGAGAATTACTGGATTATACACATAGCACACACTATAACCAGCTCCATATAGAGAATTACTGGATTATATACACATAGCACACACTATAACCAGCACCATATAGAGAATTACTGGATTATACACAATAGCACACACTATAACCAGCACCATATAGAGAATTACTGGATTATACACACATAGCACACACTATAACCAGCCCATATAGAGAATTACTGGATTATACACACATAGCACACACTATAACCAGCACCATATAGAGAATTACTGGATTATACACATAGCACACACTATAACCAGCTCCATATAGAGAATTACTGGATTATACACACATAGCACACACTATAACCAGCACCATATAGAGAATTACTGGATTATACACACATAGCACACACTATAACCAGCTCCATATAGAGAATTACTGGATTATACACAATAGCACACACTATAACCAGCACCATATAGAGAATTACTGGATTATACACAATAGCACACACTATAACAGCACCATATGAGAATTACTGGATTATACACAATAGCACACACTATAACCAGCTCCATATAGAGAATTACTGGATTATACACATAGCACACACTATAACCAGCACCATATAGAGAATTACTGGATTATACACATGCACACACTATAACCAGATAGGTTATAACACATAGCAACACTATAACCAGCACATATGAGAATTACTGGATTATATACACATAGCACACACTATAACCAGCTCCATATAGAGAATTACTGGATTATACACATAGCACACACTAAACAGCACCATATGAGATTACTATTATACACACTAGTACACACTATAACCAGCACCATATAGAGAATTACTGGATTATACACACATACACACACTATAACAGCTCCATATAGAGAATTACTGGATTATACACATAGCACACACTATAACCAGCTCATATAGAGAATTACTGATTATACACACTAGCACACACTATAACCAGCACCATATAGAGAATTACTGGATTATACACACATAGCACACACTATAACCAGCACCATATAGAGAATTACTGGATTATACACACATAGCAACACTATAACAGCTCCATATAGAGAATTAGGATTATAACATAGCACACACTATAACCAGCACCATATAAGAATTACTGGATTATACACAATAGCACACACTATAAGCAGCTCCATATAGAGAATTACTGGATTATATACACATAGCACACACTATAACAGCACCATATAGAGAATTACTGGATTATATACATAGCACACACTATAACCAGCTCCATATGAGAATTACTGATTATATACACAGCGCACACTATAACCAGCACATATAGAGAATTACTGGATTATACACAATAGCACAACTATAACCAGTCCATATAGAGAATTACTGGATTATACACACATAGTACACACTATAACCAGCTCCATATAGAGAATTACTGGATTATACACATAGCACACACTATAACAGCTCCATATAGAGAATTACTGGATTATATACACATAGCACACACTATAACCAGCACATATAGAGAATTACTGGATTATACACATAGCACACACTATAACCAGCACATATAAAATTACTATTATATACACAAGCACACACTATAACAGACCAATGAGTTACTGGATTATATACACATAAAACTAAGCACCAAAGAGACTGGATTATATAACATAGACACAAACAGCACCAATAGAGATTACTGAAAACAAAACACATAACCAGCACCAATGATACTGATAATACATAGAACACTATAACCAGACATATAGAGAATTACTGGATTAAAACACACACACTATAAAGTCCATATGAGAATTACTGGATAATACATAGCAACACTATAAAGCACATATGAGAATTACTGGATATCACTAGCACACACTATAACCAGCACCATATAGAGAATTACTAGATTATATACACATAGCACACACTATAACCAGCACCATATAGAGAATTACTGGATTATACACATAGCACACACTATAACCAGCACCATATAGAGAATTACTGGATTATACACATAGCACACACTATAACCAGCACCATATAGAGAATTACTGGATTATATACACATAGCACACACTATAAGCAGCTCCATATAGAGAATTACTGGATTATATACACATAGCACACACTATAACCAGCACCATATAGAGAATTACTGGATTATATACACATAGCACACACTATAACCAGCACCATATAGAGAATTACTGGATTATACACACATAGCACACACTATAACCAGCACCATATAGAGAATTACTGGATTATATACACATAACACACAAATAACCAGCACCATATAGAGAATTACTGGATTATATACATAGCACACACTATAACCAGCACCATATAGAGAATTACTGGATTATATACACATAGCACTCACTATAACCAGCACCATATAGAGAATTACTGGATTATACACACATAGCGCACACTATAACCAGCTCCATATAGAGAATTACTGGATTATATACACATAGCACACACTATAACCAGCACCATATAGAGAATTACTGGATTATACACATAGCACACACTATAACCAGCACCATATAGAGAATTACTGGATTATATACAATAGCGCACACTATAACCAGCATATAGAGAATTACTGATTATATACACATAGCACACACTATAACCAGCACCATATAGAGAATTACTGGATTATACACTAGCACACACTATAACCAGCACCATATAGAGAATTACTGGATTATACACATAGCACACACTATAACCAGCTCCAATAGAGTTACTGGATTATAAAATAGCACACACTATGACATATAAGAATTACTGATTATAACACAGCACACACTATAACCAGCTCCATATAGAGAATTACTGGATTATATACACATAGCACACACTATAACCAGCACCATATAGAGAATTACTGGATTATATACACATACACACACTATAACCAGCATATAGAGAATTACTGGATTATATACACATAGCACACACTATAACAGAAATAAAATTACTGGATTATATACACATAGCACACACTATAACCAGCACCATATAATTACTGATTATACACACTACACACACTATAACCAGCTCCATATGAAATTACTGATTATATACACATACCACACTATAACCAGACATATAGAGAATTACTGATTATACAAATAGCACACTATAACAGACATATAGAGATTACTGGATTATACAATAGCAACACTATAACCAGCACCATATAGAGAATTACTATTATACACACATACCATACTATAAAGCTCATATGAGTTACTGGATTATACACATAGTACACACTATAACCAGCACCATATAGAGAATTACTGGATTATACACACATAACACACTATAACAGACATATGAAATTACATTATAAATACCATATAAACAATAAATTACTGATTAACAAAACACTAAAACAAATTACTGAAACAAACAACACTAAAATTATGGATATACACATACACACACTAAACAGATATAAATACTATAACACATACACACACTATAACCAGACAATAGATACTATAACATATAACACATATGTTACTGGATTATATACACATAGCAACACTAAAATCCATATAGAATTACTATTATAACATACAACACTATAAACATTAATTACTATAAACATAACAACTATAACAAATACTACATAACACACTAAAAGATATAGAATACTATATAACACATAACACACTAAAAGATATTTATAAAATAAAATATAACCATATAAGAATTACTGATTATAACACAACACATATAAAATATAAATTATATATAAACTATAAAAAATAAATATATTAACACACTACACACACTATAAAGCCATATGAGATTACTGATAAAACTCCACACTATCCAGACCATATAGATTACTATATAGCACACACTATAACCAGCACCATATGAGAATTACTGGATTATAAACATAAACACTATAAAGACATATAGAAATTACTATTATAACTAGCAACACTATACAGCACCATATATTACTGGATTATTATCCAGCAAGAATTACTGGATTATGAACACTTAACAGATATAAATTACTGGATATACATAGCACACACTATACAGATATAAGAATTACTGGATTATAATAGCACAATATAACCAGCACCATATGAATTACTGATTATACACATGTACACACTATAAAGCTCCATATAGAGAATTACTGGATTATACACATAGACACACTATAAAGCTCCATATAAATTACTATAAACACAGCACACATATAAAGCTCAATAATTACTGATTAAACATACACACATATAACCAGCTCCATATAAGAATTACTGATTATACACAATACACACACTATAAAGAATATAGAATACTGGATTATAAATAGAACACTATAACAGAAATAAGAATTACTGGATTAACAATAGCAACACTATAACAGCACATAAATTACTATTAACATAGCACACACTATAAAGCTCATATGATTACTATTATATACACATAGCACACACTATAAGAAATAGATTACTGATAAACATAGCAACACTATAACAGAAATAGTTATGGATTATACAAAAATATAACACAATATTATGGATAATCAACATACTAACAAACACTATAACCAATAAAATACTAAAAACAAAATAAAATAAAATATAAATAATTATATACAAAATAAAATATTATAAAAAATAAATAAAACACATATACAGCACCATATACAGAATTACTGGATTATATACACATAGCACACACTATAACCAGCACCATATAGAGAATTACTGGATTATATACACATAACACACAAAATAACCAGCACCATATAGAGAATTACTGGATTATATACACATAGCACACACAATAACCAGCACCATATAGAGAATTACTGGATTATATACATAGCACACACTATAACCAGCACCATATAGAGAATTACTGGATTATATACATAGCACACACTATAACCAGCACCATATAGAGAATTACTGGATTATATACACATAGCACAGACTATAACCAGCACCATATAGAGAATTACTGGATTATATACATAGCACACACTATAACCAGCACCATATAGAGAATTACTGGATTATACACATAGCACACACTATAACCAGCACCATATAGAGAATTACTGGATTATATACACATAGCACACACTATAAGCAGCTCCATATAGAGAATTACTGGATTATATACACATAGCACACACTATAACCAGCACCATATAGAGAATTACTGGATTATATACACATAGCACACACTATAACCAGCACCATATAGAGAATTACAGGATTATACACACATAGCACACACTATAACCAGCACCATATAGAGAATTACTGGATTATACACACATAGCACACACTATACCCAGCTCCATATAGAGAATTACTGGATTATATACACATAGCACACACTATAACCAGCACCATATAGAGAATTACTGGATTATATACATAGCACACACTATAACCAGCACCATATAGAGAATTACTGGATTATATACACATAGCACACACTATAACCAGCACCATATACAGAATTACTGGATTATATACACATAGCACACACTATAACCAGCACCATATAGAGAATTACTGGATTATATACACATAGCACACACTATAACCAGCACCATATAGAGAATTACTGGATTATACACATAGCACACACTATAACCAACACCATATAGAGAATTACTGGATTATACACATAGCACACACTATAACCAGCTCCATATAGAGAATTACTGGATTATAGACACAACGCACACTATAACCAGCACCATATAGAGAATTACTGGATTATACACATAGTACACACTATAACCAGCACCAAATAGAGAATTACTGGATTATATACACATAGCACACACTATAACAAGCACCATATAGAGAATTACTGGATTATACACACATAGCACACACTATAACCAGCACCATATAGAGAATTACTGGATTATATACACATAGCACACACTATAACCAGCACCATATAGAGAATTACTGGATTATATACACATAGCGCACACTATAACCAGCACCATATAGAGAATTACTGGATTATACATACATAGCACACACTATAACCAGCTCCATATAGAGAATTACTGGATTATACACATAGCACACACTATAACCAGCTCCATATAGAGAATTACTGGATTATATACACATAGCACACACTTTAACCAGGACCATATAGAGAATTACTGGATTATACACACATAGCACACACTATAACCAGCACCATATAGAGAATTACTGGATTATACACACATAGCACACACTATAACCAGCACCATATAGAGAATTACTGGATTATACACACATAGCGCACACTATAACCAGCTCCATATAGAGAATTACTGGATTATACACACATAGCACACACTATAACCAGCACCATATAGAGAATTACTGGATTATACACATAGCACACACTATAACCAGCTCCATATAGAGAATTACTGGATTATACACACATAGCACACACTATAACCAGCACCATATAGAGAATTACTGGATTATACACACATAGCACACACTATAACCAGCTCCATATAGAGAATTACTGGATTATACACACATAGCACACACTATAACCAGCACCATATAGAGAATTACTGGATTATACACACATAGCACACACTATAACCAGCACCATATAGAGAATTACTGGATTATACACATAGCACACACTTTAACCAGGACCATATAGAGAATTACTGGATTATACACACATAGCACACACTATAACCAGCACCATATAGAGAATTACTGGATTATACATACACAGCACACACTATAACCAGCTCCATATAGAGAATTACTGGATTATATACACATAGCACACACTATAACCAGCTCCATATAGAGAATTACTGGATTATACACACATAGCACACACTATAACCAGCACCATATAGAGAATTACTGGATTATACACATAGCACACACTATAACCAGCTCCATATAGAGAATTACTGGATTATACACACATAGCACACACTATAACCAGCACCATATAGAGAATTACTGGATTATACACACATAGCACACACTATAACCAGCTCCATATAGAGAATTACTGGATTATACACATAGCACACACTATAACCAGCACCATATAGAGAATTACTGGATTATATAAACATAGCACACACTATAACCAGCACCATATAGAGAATTACTGGATTATACATACATAGCACACACTATAACCAGCTCCATATAGAGAATTACTGGATTATACACATAGCACACACTATAACCAGCTCCATATAGAGAATTACTGGATTATATACACATAGCACACACTTTAACCAGGACCATATAGAGAATTACTGGATTATACACACATAGCACACACTATAACCAGCACCATATAGAGAATTACTGGATTATACACACATAGCACACACTATAACCAGCACCATATAGAGAATTACTGGATTATACACACATAGCGCACACTATAACCAGCTCCATATAGAGAATTACTGGATTATACACACATAGCACACACTATAACCAGCACCATATAGAGAATTACTGGATTATACACATAGCACACACTATAACCAGCTCCATATAGAGAATTACTGGATTATACACACATAGCACACACTATAACCAGCACCATATAGAGAATTACTGGATTATACACACATAGCACACACTATAACCAGCTCCATATAGAGAATTACTGGATTATACACACATAGCACACACTATAACCAGCACCGTATAGAGAATTACTGGATTATACACACATAGCACACACTATAACCAGCACCATATAGAGAATTACTGGATTATACACACATAGCACACACTATAACCAGCTCCATATAGAGAATTACTGGATTATACACACATAGCACACACTATAACCAGCACCATATAGAGAATTACTGGATTATACACACATAGCACACACTATAACCAGCACCATATAGAGAATTACTGGATTATACACATAGCACACACTATAACCAGCACCATATAGAGAATTACTGGATTATACACATAGCACACACTATAACCAGCTCCATATAGAGAATTACTGGATTATATACACATAGCACACACTATAACCAGCACCATATAGAGAATTACTGGATTATATACACAGAGCACACACTATAACCAGCACCATATAGAGAATTACTGGATTATATACACAGAGCACACACTATAACCAGCTCCATATAGAGAATTACTGGATTATACACACATAGCACACACTATAAGCAGCTCCATATAGAGAATTACTGGATTATATACACACATAGCACACACTATAACCAGCACCATATAGAGAATTACTGGATTATACACACATAGCACACACTATAAGCAGCTCCATATAGAGAATTACTGGATTATATACACATAGCACACACTATAACCAGCACCATATAGAGAATTAGTGGATTATATACATAGACACACTATAACCAGCTCATATGAGAATTACTGGATTATATACATAGCACACTCTATAACCAGTCATATAGAGATTACTGGATTATACACACTAGCACACACTATAACCAGCTCCATATAGAGAATTACTATTATATACACATACACACACTATAACCAGCACATATAGAGAATTACTGGATTATACATACATAGCACACACTATAACAGCCATATAGAGAATTACTGATTATATACATATCACACCTATACCAGCTCCATATAGAGAATTACTGATTATATACACATAGCCACACTATAACAGCAATAGAGAATTACTATTATACACACATAACTAAATATATATACTATTATAAAACACTATAAAGAAAACTATAATAAAACAATATAACAGCTATATAGAATTACTAATACACACTACACACATATAACCAGAAAATTACTATAACAATACACACTAAAATCATATAATTACTAATAACACACTATAAATATACTATATATACACACACTATAACAACATATAAATTACTATTATATCAAAAACAATAACCAGACAATAAGAATTCTGATACAATAAATACCAAAAATTACTGAAAACAAGAATAAGAATTACTATAAAAAACACACTAAAAGAATAAATTACTATATAAACATAAAATATAAATAATAAATTATGAAACACAAAACATATAAAAAATAATTATATAATACAATAAACACTATAACAGAAAATTATATAAAAACACTAAAAAAAAAAATAAAAAAATTATAAAAACAAAAATAAAAATATAAATTATGAAAAAAAAAATATAAAACATATATAAAAAAACATATAACAGACAATAAACAAACAAAACACTAATAATATAAAAAATAACATATAAAAAAATATAAAAAAACTATAAAGCAAATTATGAAAAACAATATAACAGAAATAATACTGAAAAATAAATATAAAAAATATATAATATAATAACAACAATAAATTATATAACAAAATATAATTATATTAAAACACTAAAAATATAAAAATAAAAATATAAATAAACAATAAAATATAAAACCATATAGAGAATTACTGGATTATACACATAGCACACACTATAACCAGCACCATATAGAGAATTACTGGATTATACACACATAGCACACACTATAACCAGCACCATATAGAGAATTACTGGATTATACACATAGCACACACTATAACCAGCTCCATATAGAGAATTACTGGATTATATACACATAGTACACACTATAACCAGCACCATATAGAGAATTACTGGATTATACACATAGCACACACTATAACCAGCACCATATAGAGAATTACTGGATTATACACATAGCACACACTATAACCAGCTCCATATAGAGAATTACTGGATTATATACACATAGTACACACTATAACCAGCACCATATAGAGAATTACTGGATTATACACATAGCACACACTATAACCAGCACCATATAGAGAATTACTGGATCATATACACATAGCACACACTATAACCAGCACCATATAGAGAATTACTGGATTATACACACATAGCACACACTATAACCAGCACCATATAGAGAATTACTGGATTATACACATAGCACACACTATAACCAGCACCATATAGAGAATTACTGGATTATATACACATAGCACACACTATAACCAGCACCATATAGAGAATTACTGGATTATACACATAGCACACACTATAACCAGCTCCATATAGAGAATTACTGGATTATACACATAGTACACACTATAACCAGCACCATATAGAGAATTACTGGATTATACACATAGCACACACTATAACCAGCTCCATATAGAGAATTACTGGATTATACACATAGTACACACTATAACCAGCACCATATAGAGAATTACTGGATTATATACACATAGCACACACTATAACCAGCACCATATAGAGAATTACTGGATTATATACACATAGCACACACTATAACCAGCACCATATAGAGAATTACTGGATTATACACATAGTACACACTATAACCAGCACCATATAGAGAATTACTGGATTATATACACATAGCACACACTATAACCAGCACCATATAGAGAATTACTGGATTATATACACATAGCGCACACTATAACCAGCTCCATATAGAGAATTACTGGATTATACACACATAGCACACACTATAACCAGCACCATATAGAGAATTACTGGATTATACACACATAGCACACACTATAACCAGCACCATATAGAGAATTACTGGATTATACACATAGCACACACTATAACCAGCACCATATAGAGAATTACTGGATTATATACACATAGCACACACTATAACCAGCACCATATAGAGAATTACTGGATTATACACATAGCGCACACTATAACCAGCACCATATAGAGAATTACTGGATTATATACATAGCACACACTATAACCAGCACCATATAGAGAATTACTGGATTATATACACATAGCACACACTATAACCAGCAACATATAGAGAATTACTGGATTATATACACATAGCACACACTATAACCAGCTCCATATAGAGAATTACTGGATTATATACACATAGCACACACTATAACCAGCACCATATAGAGAATTACTGGATTATATACACATAGCACACACTATAACCAGCACAATATAGAGAATTTCTGGATTATACACATAGCACACACTATAACCAGCACCATATAGAGAATTACTGGATTATACACACATAGCACACACTATAACCAGCTCCATATAGAGAATTACTGGATTATATACACATAGCACACACTATAACCAGCTCCATATAGAGAATTACTGGATTATATACATAGCACACACTATAACCAGCACCATATAGAGAACAACTGGATTATACAGACATAGCACACACTATAACCAGCAACATATAGAGAATTACTGGATTATACACACATAGCACACACTATAACCAGCACCATATAGAGAATTACTGGATTATATACACATAGCACACACTATAACCAGCACCATATAGAGAATTACTGGATTATATACACATAGCACACACTATAACCAGCACCATATAGAGAATTACTGGATTATACACATAGTACACACTATAACCAGCACCATATAGAGAATTACTGGATTATACACACATAGCGCACACTATAACCAGCACCATATAGAGAATTACTGGATTATATACACATAGCGCACACTATAACCAGCTCCATATAGAGAATTACTGGATTATATACATAGCACACACTATAACCAGCTCCATATAGAGAATTACTGGATTATATACATAGCACACACTATAACCAGCACCATATAGAGAATTTCTGGATTATACACACATAGCGCACACTATAACCAGCACCATATAGAGAATTACTGGATTATATATACATAGCGCACACTATAACCAGCACCATATAGAGAATTACTGGATTATATATACATAGCGCACACTATAACCAGCACCATATAGAGATTACTGGATTATATACACATAGCACACACTATAACCAGCACCACATAGAGATTACTGGATTATATACACATAGCACACACTATAACAGCACCATATAGAGATTACTGGATTATACACATAGACACACTATAACCACACATATAGATTCTGATTATATACATAGCCACACTATAACCAGCACATATAGAGATTACTGGATTATACACAATAGCACACACTATAAAACCATATAGAGATTCTGGATTATACACATAGCACACACTATAACCAGCACCATATAGAGAATTACTGGATTATATATACATAGCGCACACTATAACCAGCTCCATATAGAGAATTACTGGATTATACACACATAGCACACACTATACCCAGCTCCATATAGAGAATTACTGGATTATACACACATAGCACACACTATAACCAGCACCATATAGAGAATTACTGGATTATACACACTAGCACACACTATAACCAGCACCATATAGAGAATTACTGGATTATATATACATAGCACACACTATAACCAGCACCATATAGAGAATTACTGGATTATACACACATAGCACACACTATAACCAGCACCATATAGAGAATTACTGGATTATATATACATAGCACACACTATAACCAGCACCATATAGAGAATTACTGGATTATATACACATAGCACACACTATAACCAGCACCATATAGAGAATTACTGGATTATATACACATAGCACACACTATAACCAACACCATATAGAGAATTACTGGATTATACACACATAGCACACACTATAACCAGCACCATATAGAGAATTACTGGATTATATACACATAGTACACACTATAACCAGCTCATATAAGTTACTGGATTATACACATAGCACACACTATAACCAGCACCATATAGAGAATTACTGGATTATACACACATAGCACACACTATAACCAGCACCATATAGAGAATTACTGGATTATACACATAGCACACACTATAACCAGCACCATATAGAGAATTACTGGATTATACACATAGCCACACTATAACAGACCAAAGAGTACTATTATATACACATAAACACACTATAACCAGCACCATATAAATTACTGATTATATCACATAGCACACACTATAACCAGCCATATGAGATTACTGATTATACATAACACTATAACGACCATATATTACTGGATTATAAATAGACACTATAAAGAATATAATTATAAACACACAAATATAGTATGAAAAAAATATAAGAATTATATAACAAAAACTAAAAATATAATATAAACAATAGCAACATAAAAAAATGATAATAAAACAATAAAGCACCATATAGAGAATTACTGGATTATATACATAGCACACACTATAACCAGCACCATATAGAGAATTACTGGATTATACACATAGCACACACTATAACCAGCTCCATATAGAGAATTACTGGATTATATATACATAGCGCACACTATAACCAGCACCATATAGAGAATTACTGGATTATATACACATAGCACACACTATAACCAGCACCATATAGAGAATTACTGGATTATATACACATAGCACACACTATAACCAGCACCATATAGAGAATTACTGGATTATACACATAGTACACACTATAACCAGCACCATATAGAGAATTACTGGATTATATATACATAGTGCACACTATAACCAGCACCATATAGAGAATTACTGGATTATATACATAGCACACACTATAACCAGCTCCATATAGAGAATTACTGGATTATATACATAGCACACACTATAACCAGCACCATATAGAGAATTACTGGATTATATATACATAGCACACACTATAACCAGCACCATATAGAGAATTACTGGATTATATATACATAGCGCACACTATAACCAGCACCATATAGAGAATTACTGGATTATATACACATAGCACACACTATAACCAGCACCATATAGAGAATTACTGGATTATACACACATAGCACACACTATAAGCAGCTCCATATAGAGAATTACTGGATTATATACACATAGCACACACTATAACCAGCACCATATAGAGAATTACTGGATTATACACATAGCACACACTATAACCAGCACCATATAGAGAATTACTGGATTATACACACATAGCACACACTATAACCAGCACCATATAGAGAATTACTGGATTATACATATAGCACACACTATAACCAGCACCATATAGAGAATTACTGGATTATACACATAGCGCACACTATAACCAGCACCATATAGAGAATTACTGGATTATATACACATAGCGCACACTATAACCAGCACCATATAGAGAATTACTGGATTATACACATAGCGCACACTATAACCAGCACCATATAGAGAATTACTGGATTATATACACATAGCACACACTATAACCAGCACCATATAGAGAATTACTGGATTATATACACATAGCCCACACTATAACCAGCTCCATATAGAGAATTACTGGATTATATACACATAGCACACACTATAACCAGCACCATATAGAGAATTACTGGATTATACACACATAGCACACACTATAACCAGCACCATATAGAGAATTACTGGATTATACACACATAGCACACAAAATAACCAGCACCATATAGAGAATTACTGGATTATACAGACATAGCACACACTATAACCAGCACCATATAGAGAATTACTGGATTATATACATAGCACACACTATACCCAGCACCATATAGAGAATTACTGGATTATATACATAGCACACACTATAACCAGCACCATATAGAGAATTACTGGATTATACACATAGCACACACTATAACCAGCTCCATATAGAGAATTACTGGATTATACACATAGCACACACTATAACCAGCACCATATAGAGAATTACTGGATTATACACACATAGCACACACTATAACCAGCACCATATAGAGAATTACTGGATTATACACACATAGCACACACTATAACCAGCATCATATAGAGAATTACTGGATTATACACACATAGCACACACTATAACCAGCACCATATAGAGAATTACTGGATTATATACACACATAGCACACACTATAACCAGCTCCATATAGAGAATTACTGGATTATACACACATAGTACACACTATAACCAGCTCCATATAGAGAATTACTGGATTATAAACACATAGCACACACTAAAACCAGCTCCATATAGAGAATTACTGGATTATATACACATAGCACACACTATAACCAGCACCATATAGAGAATTACTGGATTATATACACATAGCACACACTATAACCAGCACCATATAGAGAATTACTGGATTATATATACATAGCATACACTATAACCAGCACCATATAGAGAATTACTGGATTATATACACATAGCACACACTATAACCAGCACCATATAGAGAATTACTGGATTATATACACTTAGCACACACTATAACCAGCTCCATATAGAGAATTACTGGATTATACACACATAGCACACACTATAACCAGCACCATATAGAGAATTACTGGATTATATACACAAAGCGCACACTATAAACAGCACCATATAGAGAATTACTGGATTATACACATAGCACACACTATAACCAGCACCATATAGAGAATTACTGGATTATACACATAGCACACACTATAACCAGCACCATATAGAGAATTACTGGATTATATACACTTAGCACACACTATAACCAGCTCCATATAGAGAATTACTGGATTATACACACATAGCACACACTATAACCAGCACCATATAGAGAATTACTGGATTATATACACAAAGCGCACACTATAACCAGCTCCATATAGAGAATTACTGGATTATATACACACATAGTACACACTATAACCAGCACCATATAGAGAATTACTGGATTATATACATAGCACACACTATAACCAGCTCCATATAGAGAATTACTGGATTATATACACAAAGCGCAAACTATAACCAGCTCCATATAGAGAATTACTGGATTATATACACACATAGTACACACTATAACCAGCACCATATAGAGAATTACTGGATTATATACACATAGCACACACTATAACCAGCACCATATAGAGAATTACTGGATTATATACACATAGCACACACTATAACCAGCACCATATAGAGAATTACTGGATTATATACACATAGCACACACTATAACCAGCACCATATAGAGAATTACTGGATTATACACATAGCACACACTATAACCAGCACCATATAGAGAATTACTGGATTATACACATAGCACACACTATAACCAGCACCATATAGAGAATTACTGAATTATATACATAGCACACACTATAACCAGCTCCATATAGAGAATTACTGGATTATATACACATAGCACACACTATAAGCAGCTCCATATAGAGAATTACTGAATTATATACATAGCACTCACTATAACCAGCACCATATAGAGAATTACTGGATTATACAATAGTACACACTATAACCAGCACCATATAGAGAATTACTGGATTATACACACATAGCACACACTATAACCAGCACCATATAGAGAATTACTGGATTATATACACATAGCACACACTATAACCAGCACCATATAGAGAATTACTGGATTATACACATAGCACACACTATAACCAGCACCATATAGAGAATTACTGGATTATATACATAGCACACACTATAACCAGCACCATATAGAGAATTACTGGATTATACACATAGCACACACTATAACCAGCTCCATATAGAGAATTACTGGATTATATACACATAGCACACACTATAACCAGCACCATGTAGAGAATTACTGGATTATACACATAGCACACACTATAACCAGCACCATATAGAGAATTACTGGATTATATACATAGCACACACTATAACCAGCACCATATGAGATTACTGGATTATACACATAGCACACACTATAACCAGCACCATATAGAGAATTCTGGATTATATACACATAGCACACACTATAACCAGCACATGAGTTACTGGATTATACACACACACTATAAAGCTCCATATGAGATTACTGGATTATATACAATAGCACACCTATACCAGCACATATAGAGATTACTGGATTATAACATACACACACTATAACCAGCACATATAGAGAATTACTGGATTATACAATAGCACACACTATAACCAGCACCATATAGAGTTACTGGATTATATACACATAGCACACACTATAACAGCTCATATGAGTTACTGGATTATATACAATACACACACTATAACCAGCATATGGTTACTGGATTATATACACATAGCACACACTATAAAGACCATATGAGAATTACTATTATACACTACCACACTATAACCACACATATATTACTGATTATATCACATAGCGCACACTATAAAGCAATATAGTTACTATTAACACACTAGCAACACTATAACAGCCATTAGATTCTATTATACACATACCACTATAAAGCATTTTACTGGATTATACAATACAACCTATAACATATTTACTGATTATACATAATATAACAGCAATATATTACTATTATACACTACACACTAAACATCTAAAACATACAACTATAAATTTACTGATTAAACATAAACATATAAAGAAATAATATAAACAAACAATATACTAAACTAAATATAACAGCAATTTACTTATTATCCACTATAACCAGCAATTTACTGATAATAAACTATAACAGCATATGTTACTGGATTATAACACAACAACTATAAAGGTTACTGATTAAACTATAACCAGACCATATGAGTTACTGATTAACAAAACACACTATAACAGCACAATGGATTACTGGATTAAACACATAGTACACACTATAAAGTATATAGAGAATTACTGGATTATATACACAAGAACATATAACAGACATATAATACTGGATTATACACATGCACACACTATAACAGCACATATAGAATTACTGATTATAACACATATAACAGCTATATTTACTGGATTATCAAACATATAAAGAAATATACTATTAAACAGTACACATAAAAGACCAAGTTACTGGATATAAAACAACAATAACCAGAAAACTAATTATAAACACTATAACAGACCAATATGATAATAACACACACTATAACCAGCAAGTTATGAAACACAAGAACACAAAGAAATATTATAAACAAAAATATAAAGAAGAGAATTATGGAAAAAAACACTAAAAGAAATATACTAAAACAAACACACTATAAAGACCAATAGAGAATGGATTAAAAGACATATAAAGAAAAATTATAAACAATAAAATATAACCAGCACCATATAGAGAATTACTGGATTATATACACACATAGCGCACACTATAACCAGCACCATATAGAGAATTACTGGATTATACACACATAGCACACACTATAACCAGCACCGTATAGAGAATTACTGGATTATACACACATAGCACACACTATAACCAGCACCGTATAGAGAATTACTGGATTATATACACATAGCACACACTATAACCAGCACTATATAGAGAATTACTGGATTATACACACATAGCACACACTATAACCAGCACCATATAGAGAATTACTGGATTATACACACATAGCACACACTATAACCAGCACCATATAGAGAATTACTGGATTATATACACATAGCACACACTATAACCAGCTCCATATAGAGAATTACTGGATTATATACACATAGCGCACACTATAACCAGCACCATATAGAGAATTACTGGATTATATACACATAGCACACACTATAACCAGCACCATATAGAGAATTACTGGATTATACACACATAGTACACACTATAACCAGCACCATATAGAGAATTACTGGATTATACACACATAGCACACACTATAACCAGCACCATATAGAGAATTACTGGATTACATACACATAGCACACACTATAACCAGCACCATATAGAGAATTACTGGATTATATACACATAGCGCACACTATAACCAGCACCATATAGAGAATTACTGTATTATATATGCACATAGCACACACTATAACCAGCACCATATAGAGAATTACTGGATTATATACACATAGCACACACTATAACCAGCTCCATATAGAGAATTACTGGATTATATACACATAGCGCACACTATAACCAGCTCCATATAGAGAATTACTGGATTATATACACATAGCGCACACTATAACCAGCACCATATAGAGAATTACTGGATTATATACACATAGCACACACTATAACCAGCACCATATAGAGAATTACTGGATTATACACACATAGCACACACTATAACCAGCACCATATAGAGAATTACTGGATTATATACACATAGCACACACTATAACCAGCACCATATAGAGAATTACTGGATTATATACACATAGCACACACTATAACCAGCACCATATAGAGAATTACTGGATTATATACACATAACACACACTATAACCAGCACCATATAGAGAATTACTGGATTATATACACATAGCACACACTATAACCAGCACCATATAGAGAATTACTGGATTATACACATAGCACACACTATAACCAGCTCCATATAGAGAATTACTGGATTATATACACATAGCGCACACTATAACCAGCACCATATAGAGAATTACTGGATTATACACACATAGCACACACTATAACCAGCACCATATAGAGAATTACTGGATTATACACATAGCACACACTATAACCAGCACCATATAGAGAATTACTGGATTATACACACATAGCACACACTATAACCAGCACCATATAGAGAATTACTGGATTATACACACATAGCACACACTATAACCAGCACCATATAGAGAATTACTGGATTATACACACATAGCACACACTATAACCAGCACCATATAGAGAATTACTGGATTATACACACATAGCACACACTATAACCAGCACCATATAGAGAATTACTGGATTATACACACATAGTACACACTATAACCAGCTCCATATAGAGAATTACTGGATTATACACACATAGCACACATTATAACCAGCACCATATAGAGAATTACTGGATTATACACATAGCACACACTATAACCAGCACCATATAGAGAATTACTGGATTATACACATAGCACACACTATAACCAGCACCATATAGAGAATTACTGGATTTTATACACAGAGCACACACTATAAGCAGCACCATATAGAGAATTACTGGATTATATACACAGAGCACACACTATAACCAGCACCATATAGAGAATTACTGGATTATACACACATAGCACACACTATAACCAGCACCATATAGAGAATTACTGGATTATATACACATAGCGCACACTATAACCAGCACCATATAGAGAATTACTGGATTATACACATAGCACACACTATAACCAGCTCCATATAGAGAATTACTGGATTATATACACATAGCCACACTATAACCAGCACCATATAGAGAATTACTGGATTATACACAATAGCACACACTATAACCAGCACCATATAGAGATTACTGGATTATACACACATAGCACACACTATAACCAGCACCATATAGAGAATTACTGGATTATATACAATAGCGCACACTATAACCAGCACCATATAGAGAATTACTGGATTATACACACATAGCACACACTATACCCAGCTCCATATAGAGAATTACTGGATTATATACACATAGCACACACTATAACCAGCACCATATAGAGAATTACTGGATTATATACACATAGCACACACTATACCAGCACCATATAGAGAATTACTGGATTATATACACATAGCACACACTATAACCAGCTCCATATAGAGAATTACTGGATTATATACACATAGCACACACTATAACCAGCTCCATATAGAGAATTACTGGATTATATACACATAGCACACACTATAACCAGCACCATATAAAATTACTGGATATATACACATAGCACACACTATAACCAGCTCCATATAGAGAATTACTGGATTATACACATAGCACACACTATAGGTTACACACTATAACCAGCTCATATAGAGAATTACTGGATTATACACACATAGTGCACACTATAACCAGCACCATATAGAGAATTACTGGATTATACACAATAGCACACACTATAACCAGCACCATATGAGAATTACTGGATTATATACACATAGACACACTATAAAGTATATGAGAATTACTGGATTATATACACATAGACACACTATAACAGACCAATAGAATTATATTATATACACATAGCACACACTATAACCAGCACATATAATTACTGGATTATACACATAGTACACACTATAACCAGACCATATAAGATTACTGATTATACACATAGCACACACTATAACAGCACCATATAGAGAATTACTATTACAACACATAACACACACTATAACCAGCACCATATAGAGATTACTGATTATACAATAGCAACACTATAAAGCCATATGAGATTATGATACACTAGCAACACTATAAAGCATATTTACTGGATTATACACATGCAACACTATAAAAATGAGTTACTGGATTATACACAATAGCACACATATAACAGCACATATAGATTACTATTATACAATAGCAACACTATAACAGCACCATATGAGAATTACTGGATTATATACACATAGCACACACTATAACAGCTCCATATAAGAATATGATTATACATAGCAACACTATAACCAGACATATAAATACTGGATAACACAATAGAACACTATAACAGTCCATATAAATTACTATTATACACAACACACACTAAACAGCAAAGAGAATACTGATTATACACATAGCACACACTATACAGACCATATAAGAATTACTGGAAATACAAAACACTATAAAGACAATAATTACTGGATTATACACATAGCACACACTATAACCAGCACCATATAGAGAATTACTGGATTTTATACACAGAGCACACACTATAAGCAGCACCATATAGAGAATTACTGGATTATATACACAGAGCACACACTATAACCAGCACCATATAGAGAATTACTGGATTATACACACATAGCACACACTATAACCAGCTCCATATAGAGAATTACTGGATTATATACACATAGCGCACACTATAACCAGCACCATATAGAGAATTACTGGATTATACACACATAGCACACACTATAACCAGCACCATATAGAGAATTACTGGATTATATACACATAGCACACACTATAACCAGCACCATATAGAGAATTACTGGATTATACACACATAGCACACACTATACCCAGCTCCATATAGAGAATTACTGGATTATATACACATAGCACACACTATAACCAGCACCATATAGAGAATTACTGGATTATATACACATAGCACACACTATAACCAGCACCATATAGAGAATTACTGGATTATATACACATAGCACACACTATACCAGCACCATATAGAGAATTACTGGATTATACATATAGCGCACACTATAACCAGCACCATATAGAGAATTACTGGATTATATACACATAGCACACACTATAACCAGCTCCATATAGAGAATTACTGGATTATATACACATAGCACACACTATAACCAGCACCATATAGAGAATTACTGGATTATATATACACATAGCACACACTATAACCAGCTCCATATAGAGAATTACTGGATTATACACACATAGCACACACTATAACCAGCACCATATAGAGAATTACTGGATTATACACATAACACACACTATAACCAGCACCATATAGAGAATTACTGGATTATACACACATAGCACACACTATAACCAGCACTATATAGAGGATCACTGTATCTGCTCACTAGTTACTTCATACTTCATGCTTTGTTTCAAGGCTGTCACTTGATCAGCTACTGATTAATAAGGTATGTACCATTAGGTGGCACTACAGGGATGATTTTCCCTGGATCAGAGTTAATTTGCATATATTTGCCCAGTAAGCACTGCCTGTAAGGATCTACTATACACCTCCAGAACTACCACAGGGGAAATGTACCCAATATCTTGTAACGAATAGAGAGGAATTTTGAAGAAGGATCTTCTGTTAATGGCATCAACTACTCTTCAGGGCTTTTGGAAAGTTGTTCAAAGTGGACAATCCCTTTAAGTGTTTAAAAATAAGGACAATTTCCCCATTGACTGTGCTGACAGGAAACTGGTAAAACTGATAAACTGTATTATGCCAAATGCATGGTCTGGGAGGGCAGAGCATGACACAGGGATTCAAAGGAAATCAAAGATTGAACCTGTTGTCAGACCCCACCCCCTACGACTGATCAATCAGACAATGAGGAGCCACATACATATACTCTTCATTGGTAAAATTCAGATCCAAGTGTGACAATAGTAGTCAAAGAGTTAATCACAATGATTGCTTGTGATACTGTCCCGGTGTTTGTATCATTTAGTTGTCACACGGGAATTACCGCCATTTGTACGATTATTGTAATCACAGGAGACAATGACTGTGTGATAGTAAATGTGTAACCATCCATCTCATGTCACAACATTGTCACTAATAATCTGTGGTTCTTCACTCACAGCGACTAATTATCAGCATGACAGATACAGCGACCGCCGGCTCGGATGCATTTATAGCTCATTACAGGAAGACAAGTAGTGAAAAGAACGCAGAAACGGTAAAATTAGACACAAATGAAGAAGAGGAAAGGAAAGCTCCAAAGATAACTGAGGTTCATGTGCAAGAAGTAGTCACACAACCAGAGAAAAAGAGAAACTGTAGCTATTAACAGCCACAACAAGGGGGAGCTCACTACATACAGATTATACAGTCACCACTAGAGGGAGCTCACTACGTACAGATTATACAGTCACCACTAGAGGGAGCTCACTACATACAGATTATACAGTCACCACTAGGAGGAGCTCACTACATACAGATTATACAGTCACCACTAGAGAGAGCTCACTACATACAGGTTATACAGCCACCACTAGGAGGAGCTCACTACATACAGATTATACAGTCACCACTCGGGGGAGCTCACTACATACAGATTATACAGTCACCACTAGGGGGAGCTCACTACATACAGATTATACAGCCACCACTAGGAGGAGCTCACTACATACAGATTATACAGTCACCACTAGAGGGAGCTCACTACATACAGATTATACAGTTACCACTAGGGGGAGCTCACTACATACAGATTATACAGTCACCACTAGGAGGAGCTCACTACATACAGACTATACAGTCACCACTAGGAGGAGCTCACTACATACAGATTATACAGTTACCACTAGGGGGAGCTCACTACATACATAATATACAGTCACCACTAGAGGGAGCTCACTACATACAGATTATACAGTCACCACTAGAGGGAGCTCACTACATACAGATTATACAGTCACCACTAGAGGGAGCTCACTACATACAGATTATACAGTCACCACTAGAGGGAGCTCACTACATACAGATTATACAGTCACCACTAGGGGGAGCTCACTACATACAGATTATACAGGCACCACTAGGGGGAGCTCACTACATACAGATTATACAGCCACCACTAGGAGGAGCTCACTACATACAGATTATACAGTCACCACTAGAGGGAGCTCACTACATACAGATTATACAGTTACCACTAGGGGAGCTCACTACATACAAATTATACAGTCACCACTAGGGGAGCTCACTACATACAGATTATACAGTCACCACTAGGAGGAGCTCACTACATACAGATTATACAGTCACCACTAGAGGGCGCTCACTACATACAGATTATACAGTCACCACTAGGGGGACCTCACTACATACAGATTATACAGTCACCACTAGGAGGAGCTCACTACATACAGATTATACAGTCACCACTACGAGGAGCTCACTACATACAGATTATACAGTCACCACTAGAGGGAGCTCACTACATACAGATTATACAGTCACCACTAGAGGGAGCTCACTGCATACAGATTATACAGTCACCACTAGAGGGCGCTCACTACATACAGATTATACAGTCACCACTAGAGGGAGCTCACTACATACAGATTATACAGTCACCACTAGGGAGAGCTCACTACATACAGATTATACAGTCACCACTAGGGGGAGCTCATTACATACAGATTATACAGTCACCACTAGGGGGAGCTCACTACATACAGATTATACAGTCACCACTATGAGGAGCTCAGTACATACAGATTATACAGTCACCACTAGGGGGAGCTCACTACATACAGATTATACAGTCACCACTAGGGGGAGATCACTACATACAGATTATACAGTCACCACTAGGAGGAGCTCACTACATACAGATTATACAGTCACCACTAGAGGGAGCTCACTACATACAGATTATACAGTCACCACTAGAGGGAGCTCACTACATACAGATTATACAGTCACCACTAGGAGGAGCTCACTACATACAGATTATACAGGCACCACTAGGGGGAGCTCACTACATACAGATTATACAGTCACCACTAGGAGGAGCTCACTACATACAGATTATACAGTCACCACTAGGAGGAGCTCACTACATACAGATTATACAGTCACCACCAGGGGGAGCTCACTACATACAGATTATACAGTCACCACTAGAGGTATTATATAGGCACTACATATAGAATATACAGCGATTTAGGCTGGTTATTTTTCCCTCTTCTCCTCTCTGACATCACAGGTGTGCAGTATCAGACAGTATACAGGAGTAATTCTGTGTTTTCAGATATCAGGATTTTCCCTCTGTTTATTCAGTATATAAACTCTTTACTGTTTCAATTGCTCTATAACTGATTACATTGGGGCTCGGGGGCAGCTGTGCCCGAAGCGGGGGAACACAGAGATGGGAATCGGTAATAGTCTTGAATTTATTGTACATTGTGTACAAATTGGATTTTCCTGCTCAGATGATGAAATGCGTTTGGGGGGTGAATGGGCGGGGGGTTAGGTGTATACAGGAGGGCAGGGGGAGGTGTATACAGGAGGGCAGGGGGGAGGTGTATATACGAGGGCAGGGAAGAGGTGTATACAGGAGGGCGGGGGGGGGGGTGAACAGGAGGGCAGGGGGGTAGGTGTATACAGGAGGGCAGGGGGAGGTGTATACAGAAGGGCAGGGAGGGAGGTGTATAGGAGGGCAGGGGGAGGTGTATATAGGAGGGCAGGGGGAGGTGTATACAGGAGGGCAGGGGGTAGGTGTATACAGGAAGGCAGGGTGGAGATGTATACAGGAGGGCAGGGGGAGGTGTATATGGAGGGCAGGGGGAGGTGTATACAGGAGGGCAGGGGGTAGGTGTATACAGGAAGGCAGGGTGGAGATGTATACAGGAGGGCAGGTGTATACAGAAGGGCAGGGAGGGAGGTGTATACAGAAGGGCGGGGGAGGTGTATACAGGAGGGCAGGGGGAGGTGTATATAGGAGGGCGGGAGGGAGGTGTATACAGAGGGCGGGGGGGTGTATACAGAGGGCGGGGGAGGTGTATGGCGGGCGGGGGAGGTGTATACAGAAGGGCAGGGAGGGAGGTGTATATAGGAGGGCAGGGGGAGGTGTATATAGGAGGGCAGGGGGAGGTGTATACAGAAGGGCGGGGGAGGTGTATACAGAAGGGCGGGGGGAGGTGTATATAGGCGGGCAGGGGGAGGTGTATACAGAAGGGCAGGGAGGGAGGTGTATACAGAAGGGCGGGGGGAGGTGTATACAGGAGGGCAGGGGGAGGTGTATATAGGAGGGCAGGGGGGAGGTGTATACAGGAGGGCAGGGGGTAGGTGTATACAGGAGGGCAGGGAGGAGGTGTATACAGAAGGGCAGGGAGGGAGGTGTATACAGAAGGGCGGGGGGAGGTGTATACAGGAGGGCAGGGAGGGAGGTGTATATAGGAGGGCAGGGGGAGGTGTATACAGAAGGGCGGGGGGAGGTGTATACAGGAGGGCAGGGGGAGGTGTATACAGAAGGGCAGGGAGGGAGGTGTATATAGGAGGGCAGGGGGAGGTGTATATAGGAGGGCAGGGGGAGGTGTATATAGGAGGGCAGGGGGAGGTGTATACAGAAGGGCAGGGAGGGAGGTGTATATAGGAGGGCAGGGAGGGAGGTGTATATAGGAGGGCAGGGGGAGGTGTATACAGAAGGGCAGGGAGGGGAGGTGTATATAGGAGGGCAGGGGGAGGTGTATACAGGAGGGCAGGGAGGGAGGTGTATACAGGAGGGCAGGGGGGGTGTATATAGGAGGGCAGGGAGGGAGGTGTATATAGGAGGGCAGGGGAGGTGTATACAGAAGGGCGGGGGAGGGTGTATATAGGAGGGCAGGGGAGGTGTATACAGGAGGGCAGGGGGAGGTGTATACAGAAGGGCAGGGAGGGAGGTGTATATAGGAGGGCAGGGGGAGGTGTATATAGGAGGGCAGGGGGAGGTGTATACAGAGGGGGGGGGGGGTGTATATGGAGGGCAGGGAGGGAGGTGTATATAGGAGGGCAGGGGGGGGGTGTATACAGAAGGGCAGGGAGGGAGGTGTATATAGGAGGGCAGGGGGAGGTGTATACAGAAGGGCAGGGGGAGGTGTATATAGGAGGGCAGGGGGAGGTGTATACAGGAGGGCAGGGAGGGAGGTGTATACAGGAGGGCAGGGGGAGGTGTATACAGAAGGGCAGGGAGGGAGGTGTATATAGGAGGGCAGGGGGAGGTGTATAGAGAAGGGCGGGGGAGGTGTATACAGGAGGGCAGGGGGAGGTGTATATAGGAGGGCAGGGGGAGGTGTATATAGGAGGGCAGGGGGAGGTGTATACAGAAGGGCGGGGGGGGAGGTGTATATAGGAGGGCAGGGGGAGGTGTATACAGAAGGGCGGGGGGAGGTGTATATAGGAGGGCAGGGAGGGAGGTGTATATAGGAGGGCAGGGGGAGGTGTATATAGGAGGGCAGGGGGAGGGTGTATATAGGAGGGCAGGGGGAGGTGTATATAGGAGGGCAGGGAGGGAGGTGTATATAGGAGGGCAGGGGGGGTGTATATAGGAGGGCAGGGGGAGGTGTATATAGGAGGGCAGGGGGGGTGTATATAGGAGGGCAGGGGGAGGTGTATACAGAAGGGCGGGGGGGGTGTATATAGGAGGGCAGGGGGGGGTGTATACAGAAGGGCAGGGAGGGAGGTGTATATAGGAGGGCAGGGGGGGGTGTATATAGGAGGGCGGGGGAGGTGTATATAGGAGGGCAGGGGAGGTGTATATAGGAGGGCAGGGGGAGGTGTATATAGGAGGGCAGGGGGAGGTGTATATAGGAGGGCAGGGGGGAGGTGTATATAGGAGGGCAGGGGGAGGTGTATATAGGAGGGCGGGGGTGGTGTATATAGGAGGGCAGGGGGAGGTGTATATAGTAGGGCAGGGGAGGTGTATACAGAAGGGCGGGGGGGGAGGTGTATATAGGAGGGCAGGGGAGGTGTATATAGGAGGGCAGGGGGGGGGGTGTGTACAGGAGGGCAGGGGGAGGGTATACAGGAGGGCCGGGAGGAAGGTGTATACAGGAAGGCAGGGTGGAGATGTATACAGGAGGGCAGGGGGGAGGTGTATATAGGAGGGCAGGGGGAGGTGTATACAGAAGGGCAGGGAGGGAGGTGTATATAGGAGGGCAGGGAGGGAGGTGTATACAGAAGGGCAGGGAGGGAGGTGTATACAGAAGGGCGGGGGAGGTGTATACAGGAGGGCAGGGGAGGTGTATATAGGAGGGCAGGGGGGAGGTGTATATAGGCGGGCAGGGGGAGGTGTATACAGGAGGGGCAGGGGGGAGGTGTATATAGGAGGGCAGGGGGAGGTGTATACAGAAGGGCAGGGGAGGTGTATATAGGAGGGCAGGGGGAGGTGTATATAGGAGGGCAGGGGAGGTGTATACAGAAGGGCGGGGGGGGTGTATATAGGAGGGCGGGGGGGGTGTATATAGGAGGGCAGGGGGGAGGTGTATACAGAAGGGCGGGGGAGGGGTAGGAGGGCGGGGGAGGTGTATATAGGAGGGCAGGGGGAGGTGTATACAGAAGGGCAGGGGAGGGTATATAGGAGGGCAGGGGGAGGTGTATATAGGAGGGCAGGGGCAGGTGTATACAGGAGGGCAGGGGGAGGTGTATATAGGAGGGCAGGGGGAGGTGTATACAGAAGGGCGGGGGAGGTGTATACAGGAGGGCAGGGGGAGGTGTATATAGGAGGGCAGGGAGGGAGGTGTATACAGAAGGGGGGGGGAGGTGTATACAGAAGGGCGGGGGAGGTGTATAAGGCGGGCAGGGGGAGGTGTATACAGAAGGGCAGGGAGGGAGGGTATACAGAAGGGCGGGGGGAGGTGTATACAGGAGGGCAGGGGGTAGGTGTATACAGGAGGGCAGGGAGGAGGTGTATACAGAAGGGCAGGGAGGGAGGTGTATACAGAAGGGCGGGGGAGGTGTATACAGGAGGGCAGGGGGGGAGGGTATACAGAAGGGCAGGGAGGGAGGTGTATACAGAAGGGCGGGGGAGGTGTATACAGGAGGGCAGGGGGAGGTGTATACAGGAGGGCAGGGAGGGAGGTGTATATAGGAGGGCAGGGGGAGGTGTATATAGGAGGGCAGGGGGAGGGTGTATATAGGAGGGCAGGGGGAGGGTGTACAGAAGGGCAGGGAGGGAGGTGTATATAGGAGGGCAGGGGAGGTGTATACAGAAGGGCGGGGGAGGTGTATATAGGAGGGCAGGGAGGGAGGTGTATATAGGAGGGCAGGGGGAGGTGTATACAGGAGGGCAGGGAGGGAGGTGTATACAGGAGGGCAGGGGGAGGTGTATATAGGAGGGCAGGGAGGGGTGTATATAGGAGGGCAGGGGAGGTGTATACAGAGGGCGGGGGGGGAGGTGTATATAGGAGGGCAGGGGAGGTGTATACAGGAGGGCAGGGGGAGGTGTATACAGAAGGGCAGGGAGGGAGGTGTATATAGGAGGGCAGGGGGAGGTGTATACAGAAGGGCAGGGAGGGAGGTGTATATAGGAGGGCAGGGGGAGGTGTATACAGAAGGGCAGGGGGAGGTGTATATAGGAGGGCAGGGGGAGGTGTATACAGGAGGGCAGGGGGAGGGTGTATATAGGAGGGCAGGGGGAGGTGTATACAGAAGGGCGGGGGAGGTGTATAAGAGGGCGGGGGAGGTGTATATAGGAGGGCAGGGAGGGAGGTGTATATAGGAGGGCAGGGGGAGGTGTATATAGGAGGGCAGGGGGAGGTGTATATAGGAGGGCAGGGGGAGGTGTATATAGGAGGGCAGGGGGAGGTGTATATAGGAGGGCAGGGAGGGAGGTGTATATAGGAGGGCAGGGGGAGGTGTATATAGGAGGGCAGGGGGAGGTGTATATAGGAGGGCAGGGGGAGGTGTATATAGGAGGGCAGGGGGAGGTGTATATAGGAGGGCAGGGGGAGGTGTATACAGAAGGGCGGGGGAGGTGTATATAGGAGGGCAGGGGGAGGTGTATACAGAAAGGCAGGGAGGGAGGTGTATATAGGAGGGCAGGGGGAGGTGTATATAGGAGGGCAGGGGGAGGTGTATACAGAAGGGCAGGGAGGGAGGTGTATATAGGAGGGCAGGGGGAGGTGTATATAGGAGGGCAGGGGGTGTGTATATAGGAGGGCAGGGGGAGGTGTATATAGGAGGGCAGGGGGAGGTGTATATAGGAGGGCAGGGGGAGGTGTATATAGGAGGGCAGGGGGGGGTGTATATAGGAGGGCAGGGGAGGTGTATATAGGAGGGCAGGGGGAGGTGTATATAGGAGGGCAGGGGAGGTGTATATAGGAGGGCAGGGGGAGGTGTATACAGAAGGGCGGGGGAGGTGTATATAGGAGGGCAGGGGAGGTGTATACAGAAGGGCAGGGAGGGAGGTGTATATAGGAGGGCAGGGGAGGTGTATACAGAAGGGCAGGGCAGAACAGCGTACAAGGGGCAGCTCAGAGTTATGTTTTATGGAACTTGGAGCATCAATGTCTGTATCTTAAAGGGCCCTTCCTATCTCTATGTGCTGGTATATAGCTAGGATATGCCCTCACCTTATGCCTGGTGGTTTTTCCCTGCACAGCTGCGCACAGTCATCCACTGTGTAGGGAGCATCGGCCGATCCATTCACTTTTTTGACGCCACTCCAGAGGTCCCTGCAAAATGAATCGCCGGGGGCTCTGCAGGGAAACGCAAGGGCAGGAACACAACGCGGGCCCCCTGTCATGTTCAGAGGTCAGACCTCCAGACACCATAGGGAGATGCATGGTCTGCTTTATAAGATGGGAATAACCCTTTATATTGTATCCAGGATCTGAACTTCAATGTAAATGGAGATTTGAAGCCAGAAAATGTCTCTAAGACAACACTAGAGGAAGCCAGGAAGTGTTATCAGGGGGGCGCTGTAGCAGCTGGCAGGTATTGGACTGATAGCTCTACAGTAGACAAGTCCTCACATCTTACTCTATTCCTGTCGCTCTTTAGTGCACTAGAAGAAGTAAAGTGGTGTCTGTGCATGGTATGAATATTTGGGGGTCCTCCAGAGCTTAAGACACTGCATGCAGAGAACCCCTTTATACAACGGCCACCATCCCAGGGCCAGAACTTCCCGATCCACTCACAATACTGCTGTAGGCCCCTTCACATGCAGTTGCGGCTCCTCTGCGTGTCTGGTGCTTTCGCTGCTCCTCTTCTGCCGCCGCTGCTGGTGTGGAGCACAACTAGAAATGTTCCAGCAAAAAAGAGCGTCTCTTCTGGAATTACTGATCTTTCTGTCTAAAACATTTCCAGCTGGGATCCATAATGGACGCCGTTGACTTCTCTGAAGGGTGCGCGGTCTGAGGTAAAGAGATGATGGCCATAGGGGACCAGACGTCAGTGGACACACGGCTCCTACATGCAGGAATGGTCCAGACCCTCACGGACTACTCCACCCATTGTACACCCCTGGATTCTGGATTACTTGTCATAAAGTAATCACATAATGATAATGAGTCACAATAAGACCATTGATAAAGTTTACATGCAGTTCCACTCCTGACCATATGGGGTGCTATTAAGAGAAAGCATAAGCAACACACATATGTATATATAACAATCAGTGCCCCCTAGTGGTAGGAGCGTTTGATGCACAACCTCACATGATTGTCTTATGCCCCACTTGTTGGCTTTACCTGTACATCACCAATCGGGCACTACTCTCCTCATCATCCTCATTTACTGACAATGGCGAATTTTCTACTGAAACAGTTGGAGATCTGATTGGAGAGAATTGCTGAAAATTTAAAGTGACCCTCCGGGGAAATTTTCAGCTACTATTACCTGATTTCATTTTTGACTTCTGTAGGAATATTTATGACAATTTTCTCTTCTGTAGGGTCATGTGATTAGTCCAGTATCGGGAATTACATGACCCTCTCCAAATGTATCACCAGAACGTCCTGTATGATGAAACTGCATGGAGTGTATCACACAAACTCCTATCACAGTGACTGCTGATGATTAGACAGGCTCCTATCACAGTGACTGATGATGATTAGACAGGCTCCTATCACAGTGACTGATGATGATTAGACAAGCTTCTCTTTTTCTTTCTGTTTGTTCTATCACAGTGACTGCTGATGATTAGACAGGCTACTATCACAGTGACTGATGATGATTAGACAGGCTCCTATCACAGTGACTGCTGATGATTAGACAGGCTCCTATCACAGTGACTGCTGATGATTAGACAGGCTCCTATCACAGTGACTGATGATGATTAGACAGGCTCCTATCACAGTGACTGATGATGATTAGACAAGCTTCTATCACAGTGACTGCTGATGATTAGACAGGCTACTATCACAGTGACTGATGATGATTAGACAGGCTCCTATCACAGTGACTGCTGATGATTAGACAGGCTCCTATCACAGTGACTGCTGATGATTAGACAGGCTTCTATCACAGTGACTGCTGATGATTAGACAGACTCCTATCACAGTGACTGCTGATGATTAGACAGGCTACTATCACAGTGACTGCTGATGATTAGACAGGCTACTATCACAGTGACTGCTGATGATTAGACAGACTCCTATCACAGTGACTGCTGATGATTAGACAGGCTCCTATCACAGTGACTGCTGATGATTAGACAGGCTACTATCACAGTGACTGCTGATGATTAGACAGACTCCTATCACAGTGACTGCTGATGATTAGACAGGCTACTATCACAGTGACTGCTGATGATTAGACAGGCTACTATCACAGTGACTGCTGATGATTAGACAGGCTCCTATCACAGTGACTGATGATGATTAGACAGGCGCCTATCACAGTGACTGATGATGATTAGACAGGCGCCTATCATCTCCACAGGAGAGGTCATCTGTATGTGATCTGTGGGGGTAGAGATGTCAACCAACAACAACAAAAGCATCCAGCCCACTATAATAATATACATGTAATCCTGCACAGCCAGGGGAATGTATACCAGACCCCCCCCCCCAAAAAATTATTATATACAGTCGAAATCTACTCTAAATACACACTGAACAATTAACCAGATACTGAGGAGCAACTGCAGATAGACTGGGAATGATGAGGAGTATGCTGATCTAATGGGACAGAGTTGCACAGTGGAAAAAGAAGGGTCTCCAGCAGCACAGAGTATTTCAGGAGAGGAGTGTGCTGCTCTAATAGGACAGTTACACAGCGGAAGTAGCAGGTCCCCAGCAGCACAGAGTATTTTTTCTCGCTTTATGTGATACTATACTAGATGTATCAGGGGTTTTGTGGTAATATCAGACATTGTATATCCAGCACATTTCACAATCCACACTTCTGCCATGTTGTGCCCTGACAATGTAGTGTTTATTGGAGTGGAAGTTCTCAGTAATTGTTACATTGTATCTGGACATCACACGAGGAGAGCGCGTCTGTAGGACTAGTAGTTACAACGTAACAGAAGACAGCGGGGGAGGGGTACTTATTATCTGCCACAAATATTCAATCAGAATGGTCACAACTAAAATCCCCGTGGTAATCACAGGAGAGCGGCGATAAGATAACAAAGGCGTGGATTTACTGTTCATCGCTCCGTTACCTGAGGCTCGGCCGCCCTGGAAATAAACTCTCAATCTCTGATTTATTCAGGAATGAAAAAGTTTCCACATATAACAAAAACTTCTCTGAGTGACGACCGAGCAGAACAGCTCCATATACAGAGCGGTATATAGCAATATGAGATCAATGTATACCCCTGGGTGTGATGAGCGCCCCCATGGTGGCTGCAGCTCTGCACCCTCTATAATAATGCCCCTGGTGTCAGTCAGCTCTGCACCCCCTATAATAATGCCCCTCATGTCGGTCAGCTCTGCACCCCCTATAATAATGCCCCTCATGTCGGTCAGCTCTGCACCCCCTATAATAATGCCCCTCATGTCGGTCACCTCTGCACCCCCTTGTGAAAGATCCTCATTGCGCCAACACCGCTTTGGCCCACACCCGAGACTTCTTTCATAAAAAACCACACTCACCGCCAGTGAGTGTTGGGTTCACAAGATAAATACAAGACAAGCTTTCTAAATTTTATATATTTATTAACCCCTAAATGGGTCGGTATTAACATCTAACACATGCAGTTCAGAACAGATATGCAGATATATACAAGCATTAACAGTTACTAGTTACAAGATACAGTGCAATAAAATAAAAGGGAATAAAAGTGAAATAATTACTTTACCACACATATCTTGGATGTGGCTCTATAATCCAACCCTCACACATGGCATGTGGGGCTAACCAGTGGAGGCAGCGGCATCAACTCCAGCATCTCAGCAACTCATCACAGCAGCCTCTCCTCATAGTAGCATCTCATCCACTGATCCTTAACTCACCTTATATACCCTTTATGCCACCTCCCAGAATGAGGTCACCGGCGACGGTAAGTTTGATTGATTAATGCACTCAAGTCCAGATTCTTTGTAAGGCGATGGGACCAAGTGAAATGATACAATGTTATCAACCATGTCTGATCAACAGCCCAGGCTGAACAATGCATGTTTATTTGATCACCCAGGTCTATGTAGGAATACAATGGAGCCATTCTGGGATGGATACAAAGCCCTATTGTCACAATGTTGCCACTACTGACCATACACCTAGGATTAGGGCTGCGCACATTATGAGTAAAGGGAAGTAAGAGGGAGATACGATACCCAGAGATCAAAATACAGCTTTGAGTTATAGCCATATTTAAGTGGAATCATCACACCTCCCCCTTTTAGATGGGGCTTGCAGGAAGTAGGGGCCTACGCCTCTCTTCTGAAAGCACCTCTGCCTCCAGCTTCTCAGGCTCTGGCCCCAAGGCTCCCCCACCTCCCCCCGGGGTCCCAGCAGACTCGGACCTTGTCAGACTCCGAGGGTGGTTGAGCGGGACGCACCTTCAATATGTCCAGACTAGGGTCAGCTTGGACAGCATCTCTGAACTCTTGGCTTGAGTGAGACAAAAGAGAGGTGCATGTTACATAGCTGCCGGCCCCTTCTGTCTCTCTAGTCTGACTAGGGACACTTCTAAGGCTCAGGGCCTAAGCCACGTACACTTGGCTACCTCCTGCCTGTTCTGGGTCCGCTTTCTGAGTGTTGGCATCCCGTGGAGCCACACTCATGACCCCAGGTCTTTGGGATACCAGTTCAGAGACCCCATCCCGGCGGTCTCTCAGGGTCTCTCTCGCACTAGCCGCTAGTTGGGAGAGTTCTAGGGGATTCTGCACCTCCCCCTTTGCTTTCAAACCTAGGGGCACCTCTGGTTCTGGCACAGGTATGTTTGGACCCTGTCCTCCCTCCCAGACGCCTTGCCCCTTTGGGCCTACACCCTGTTCCTCCTGTACTTGGGTGGGTGATGGTGATACCTTGGACAATGTTGCCACTACTGACCATACACCTAGGATTAGGGCTGCGCACATTATGAGTAAAGGGAAGTAAGAGGGAGATACGATACCCAGAGATCAAAATACAGCTTTGAGTTATAGCCATATTTAAGTGGAATCATCACACCCCTATAATAATGCCCCTGGTGTCGGTCACCTCTGCACCCCCTATAGTTACGCCCCTGGTGTCGGTCACCTCTGCACCCCTATAGCTACGCCCGTGGTGTCGGTCACCTCTGCACCCCTATAGCTACGCCCCTGGTGTCAGTCACCTCTGCACCCCCTATAGTTACACCTCAGGTGTCGGTCACCTCTGCACCCACTATAGTTACACCTCTGGTGTCGGTCACCTCTGCACCCCCTATAGTTACGCCCCTGGTGTCAGTCACCTCTGCAGCCCCTATAGCTACGCCCCTGGTGTCGGTCACCTCTGCACCCCCTATAGCTATGCCCCTGGTGTCGGTCACCTCTGCACCCCCTATAGTTACACCCCTGGTGTCGGTCACCTCTGCACCCCCTATAGTTACACCCCTGGTGTCGGTCACCTCTGCACCCCCTATAGTTACACCCCTGGTGTCGGTCACCTCTGCACCCCCTATAGCTACGCCCGTGGTGTTGGTCACCTCTGCACCCTCTATAGTTACGCCCCTGGTGTCGGTCACCTCTGCAGCCCTTATAATTCCCCCTTTAGTCATTAGTCTATAAGCTAAACACAGCACCATATCGAAGTTCTTCTGCCCCAGACTCCATAGGTCTTATCTGTACTGATACATTGTAACAGACCCTCAGCTGTGGAAGCATTGCCCAGACTGATCATTTTACCCCCCTGGTAATAATGTTTAAGAGATCCTAAAATGATGAATAAAAGAAACACAAAGTATATTAGACAATGGCAGAACTTTTCACGTGTTATTTCAAGCCCTTTGAGACTTGGTGGCCCCTTCATGTTCTTTGTATGTCCAGGGGGACACTGGCACTGCTCCACTGCATGTGTAGGTGCCACAGCACATAGGTTTTATAGGGAAACATATCCAATGGGTTACTCCATTAGACATGGTGGCGCCAGCCGTACTCACCCCATCCAATACACAGGTAGAAGCTGAAGAGCCGCTGCTCGGAGAAGACGGACAGCACCAGCAGGGTGTGCAGGTAGATGCCCTCCACCAGCAGCCAGTAATAGTTTGCTGCCACACAGTACTGCATCATGACAAAGACCAGGCGGCAACTGAGCGACTCCTGTGGGGGCGAGACCTCAAGTTACTGATGGTACTCATGTGCACAGGAAGCAAAGGGTTAAACAAAATCTGCTGAAATCGTTAGGTGTCTATCAATATGGGAAACCTAATACTGCTCACAGCTGAGAGTTTGTTACAATTCTATCCAGTCTAGACAAGCTTGTGGAAGAGTGAAGAAATCAGGCGATACCTTTTAGGGGCTGAGTATATTTGATAATAAGCTTTTGAGAGTACTAGCTCTCTTTATAGTCTGTGACTTTTCAGTTTCCAGTATAACACCATGTCTGAAGAAGGGCGCTAGCACTCTCGAAAGCTCACCATCAAATATACTCAGCCTCTAAAAGGTATCGCCTGATTTCTTCACTCTTCCACTACTTTCTATGGCTAACACGGTACATTATACTACTAGACAACCTTGTGTGATACTGAGTAAAAACTGATACATTTTACCTGCACTGATACATTGTAACAAATTAGGACAGGATTGAGATTGGTCTACACTGGATACAAATGTATCAACCCCTCAGCTGTGTGAAGTTTTGGGTCTGGAGAGGTTTTCAGTCTTTAGATGTTTCCATTCATTGAAAGTAAGCAGAGATGTCAGTAAGGCTAGGTTCACACTGGTGTTGGGTTTCCATCTTTCAGGTCCACATGGGGACCCCAAAGATGTTAACACTGCGCGCTTTAAAAAAGCGGTGACCCACGGATCCCAAAGACTATAATAGGAGTTGCCAGGTTTCTGCTCGGTATAAAATTGGCGGAGAGAAAAGTCCTGCTTGTAGTCGGAGACGAGCAAACGCTGGTGTGAACCTGGCGCGAGAGAGGTCAGTGAGGCGAGAAAGCAGAAGTGAAGATCCATGGCCTAGGACGGCGACACACTCAAGATATTTATCTGTAGACCACTGACATTTCCACACATTGTAAGTGTCAGATTGTTGTCAGATTTAACTAGATGTATCTGGATCTGCCAAAGGTCAAGGAGATGGAAGGTGTAACAGTCAGAGAATCACATGTAACAGTCAGAGAATCACATGTAACAGTCAGAGAATCACATGTCACTGACAGAGAATCACATGTAACAGACAGAGAATCACATGTAACAGCAGAGAACACATATAACAGACAGAATCACATGTAAAGACAGAGAATCACATGTAACAGTCAGAGAATCACATGTAACAGTCAGAGAATCACATGTAACAGTCAGAGAATCACATGTCACTGACAGAGAATCACATGTCACAGTCAGAGAATCACATGTCACAGTCAGAGAATCACATGTCACAGTCAGAGAATCACATATAACAGACAGAGAATCACATGTCACTGGCAGAGAATCACATGTCACAGACAGAATCACATGTAACAGAGAATCACATGTAACAGACAGAGAATCACATGTCACAGACAGAATCACATGTAACAGACAGAGAATCACATGTCACTGGCAGAGAATCACATGTCACTGGCAGAGAATCACATATAACAGACATAATCACATGTAACAGACAGAATCACATGTAACAGTCAGAGAATCACATGTAACAGTCAGAGAATCACATGTAACAGTCAGAGAATCACATGTAACAGTCAGAGAATCGCATGTCACTGACAGAGAATCACATGTAACAGACAGAATCACATGTAACAGTCAGAGAATCACATGTAACAGACAGAAAATCACATGTAACAGACAGAATCACATGTCACAGTCAGAAAATCACATGTCACAGACAGAGAATAACATGTCACTGGCAGAGAATCACATGTCACAGACAGAATCACATGTAACAGTCAGAGAATCACATGTCACAGTCAGAGAATCACATATAACAGACAGAGAATCACATGTCACTGGCAGAGAATCACATGTCACAGACAGAATCACATGTAACAGACAGAATCACATGTCACTGGCAGAGAATCACATGTAACATACAGAATCACATGTAACAGACAGAATCACATGTAACAGACAGAGAATCACATGTCACTGGCAGAGAATCACATGTCACTGGCAGAGGATCACATGCCACTGGCAGAGAATCACATGTAACAGACAGAGAATCACATGTCACTGGCAGAGAATCACATGTCACTGGCAGAGAATCACATGTCACTGGCAGAGGATCACATGCCACTGGCAGAGAATCACATGTAACAGACAGAGAATCACACGTCACTGGCAGAGAATCACATGTACACACGTGGACAAAATTGTTGGTCCCCTCCCTCGTTTAATGAAAGAAAACCCCACATTGGTCATAGAAATAACTTGAATCTGACAAAAGTAATAATATATAAAAATTCTATGAAAATGAAAGTCAGACATTGCTTTCCAACCAGGCTGCAACATGAAACAGGCCTGGACAGAAATGAGGGTTCCCTTAATATTTAGTTGCACAACCTTTTGAGGCAATCCCTGCAATCAGACGATTCCTGTAACTGTCAATGAGACTTCTGCACCTCTCAGCAGGGATTTTGGCCGCTCCTCATGAGCAAACTCCTCCAGCTGTCTCGGGTGTGAAGGGTGTCTTTTCCAGACAGCGACACACAAGATATTTATCTGTAGACCACTGACATTTCCACACATTGTAAGTGTCAGACATCAGATTGTGACAGACAGAGAATCACATGTAACAGCGAATCACAAATGTTATTGCAGAGTTATTACAAATTGCCATTTGTTGCTGATTTTGCACCACTGTAAACCAAAACTGTAAAACTGATTGCTTTATGATTGTGTTACAATTTTGCAGAGATTGTGATATTATTGTGATCTGTTTTTGTCGTGATTGTTATGGTTATGCAGCAAGAATTAAGATTGTGCAGTGACTGTGATATGATTGTATAGTGATTGTTATATGATTTTATAGTGATTGTGTCACCTGGTAGGAGATGAGTCCCTCCCATTGGTTGTCGTGGATGGCGATGTTATACATCCAGCGCAGTACGGAATCCTTTATGAAGACAGAGATGGCTCTCAGGATGAAGGAGGTGAAGAGGTTCAGGTGGATGTAGTTCCTCGTACAGTGCAGATGCCTGAGGAGAGACGCAGGACATAGGTGACTCGGAGTGGAGGGATCAGTCCAATGGTGGTCACAGTTTGGGGTCAGTAATACCCCCCACACTCTAAGCTTTCACATCTAAACAATCTGACTGCAGGAATTAGTGCAAATGGATACAAAAAGTCATTGCAGCTCCCACAGACACAATCACCCAGCTTTCCCAGAATCTTCAACAGCAAATCTGTTCCATTCAATGATCTGCCACCCACAGTCGACTGTCTATGAAAAAAAGGAGCCATGTCTTTGTAACCCTGGAGAATCCCTTTAAGATTTCAAGGTGAAGTAAAAAAGAATCCCAGAAGTGTCAGAGCCCTCTTTCTGTGCACCAAAGTACAGAACAATGAAAATCTAGAGCGGGGATTATAAACCCCCCCCCACAGGAGTATAACCACCAGCATCCTTGTATGAAATTTCATTTCTTAGCACCCTTTCAGTTCAGAAACTTTGCGATGGCAATTCTTTGATACAGGAACATCTCAATAAACTAGAATATCTGTAAAACGTTCCTTCATGTCAGTCATTCAGTAATACAATCCATAATCAGCGTCTTCCATGATTGTGTGTCCTACTGAACCAGACTGAGGAAACCTTGGCAGGTGACACTGAATTTACAAGACTGAACTGAATTTACAATATTCTCATTTTCTTAGATTTGGGTTTTCATTCCCTGTAATCCATAATCAACATTTACAGAAATAAAACACTTGGAATAGAAGACTCTGCGTGTAAAGAATCTAGAAAATATAGGAGGTCGCTTTATTAATGGAATTACTGAAAGAAATAAACGATTCACAGATATTTTAATTTATTGAGATGCTGCTGTATATCTTTATAGAGATCGGCTTCTCTGATACGGAGCTCCAAATCCCTGCATAGACAGGCGATTTATCTGTTATAAACTTGCCTGCAGCTACAATTAGAGGGAGCTCACTACATACAGATTATACAGTCACCACTAGGAGGAGCTCACTACATACAGATTATACAGTCACCACTAGAGGGCGCTCACTACATACAGATTATACAGTCACCACTAGGGGGAGCTCACTACATACAGATTATACAGTCACCACTAGAGGGAGCTCACTACATACAGATTATACAGTCACCACTAGGAGGATCTCACTACATACAGATTATACAGTCACCACTAGGGGGAGCTCACTACATACAGATTATACAGTCACCACTAGGAGGAGCTCACTACATACAGATTATACAGTCACCACTAGGAGGAGCTCACTACATACAGATTATACAGTCACCACTAGAGGGCGCTCACTACATACAGATTATACAGTCACCACTAGGGGGAGCTCACTACATACAGATTATACAGTCACCACTAGGAGGATCTCACTACATACAGATTATACAGTCACCACTAGGGGGAGCTCACTACATACAGGTTATACAGTCACCACTAGAGGGAGCTCACTACATACAGATTATACAGTCACCACTAGGAGGATCTCACTACATACAGATTATACAGTCACCACTAGGGGGAGCTCACTACATACAGGTTATACAGTCACCACTAGAGGGAGCTCACTACATACAGATTATACAGTCACCACTAGGGGGAGCTCACTACATACAGATTATACAGTCACCACTAGGGGGAGCTCACTACATACAGATTATACAGTCACCACTAGGAGGAGCTCACTACGTACAGATTATACAGCCACCACTAGAGGGAGCTCACTACATACAGATTATACAGTCACCACTAGGAGGAGCTCACTACATACAGATTATACAGTCACCACTAGAGGGAGCTCACTACATACAGATTATACAGTCACCACTAGGAGGAGCTCACTACATACAGATTATACAGTCATCACAAGGGGGAGCTCACTACATACAGATTATACAGTCACCACTAGGAGGAGCTCACTACATACAGATTATACAGTCACCACTAGAAGGAGCTCACTACCTACAGATTATACAGTCACCACTAAGAGGAGCTCATTACATACAGATTATACAGTCACCACTAGAGGGAGCTCACTACATACAGATTATACAGTCACCACTAGGAGGAGCTCACTACATACAGATTATACAGTCACCACTAGAGGGAGCTCACTACATACAGATTATATAGTCACCACTAGGGGGAGCTCACTACATACAGATTATGCAGCCACCACTAGGAGGAGCTCACTACATACAGATTATACAGTCACCACTAGGAGGAGCTCACTACATACAGATTATACAGTCACCACTAGGAGGAGCTCACTACCTACAGATTATACAGTCACCACTAGGAGGAGCTCACTACATACAGATTATACAGTCACCACTAGGGGGAGCTCACTACATACAGATTATACAGCCACCACTAGGAGGAGCTCACTACATACAGATTATACAGTCACCACTAGGGGGAGCTCACTACATACAGATTATACAGCCACCACTAGAGGGAGCTCACTACATACAGATTATACAGTCACCACTAGGAGGAGCTCACTACATACAGATTATACAGCCACCACTAGGAGGAGCTCACTACATACATATTATACAGTCACCACTAGAGGGAGCTCACTACATACAGATTATGCAGTCACCACTAGAGGGAGCTCACTACATACAGATTATACAGTCACCACTAGGAGGAGCTCACTACATACAGATTATACAAATCACCAATAGGGGGAACTTTAGAGTTTATTGCAGACAGATTTATTGCTTAGCTCATAGAAGCTGCATTGTTGTGTATGTAGTTGGCTCCCCCTACTGATAGATCCAGGTGATTGCAGAAATTCCTGTAACTGGACTCCCATCATCCTATGACCTGCTGATCTCATGAGTAACTGCTAATGAGAACACTGTAACTCCATCCAGCAGAGAGAAGGAGAAGATTTATAAAGCGGAAGGAACAAGCGTCGTCTGATTGCAGGATTTGCGCCGTCTCTCACAGTCCTCATTATAGAAGTAAATCTTTAATATATTCAAATGTATGCAAACTGTCTGACTACTGAGTCTGACTATTGAGTCTGTCTTTTGTGTACATTCACTGGGCTCTATTATAGTCAGTGACAGTACTCAGGCAGTGTCCGCCACCATCACTGACCTTCACCCAACCTCAAGGGGATTCAACTGTAACAGGACATCAGCTCTGAGTACTACAAAAAGCTCAACAGTGATGAATCTTCTGGAAGATTCTGGTAATCTGTGCAGTTCAGAGGGCCGAGGCCCTTATGTTACGTCTTGTATTATACTCTAGTCACAGCCAGAGCTGCACTGAGCTCTGGGGCCATCGGATCACCATGCGGGGCCCCTCCACTATGGGGATTGTCTACCAGAAGAGCCCCTTGTTTGTTGCCTTATTCACCTTTCACCCCATTCTTTGCTAACATTGCAGTGCACCAAGTGAGGGCGCCATAAACCCTGTAGGGAAGGGTTCAAAAACAATGAGGGCTGAGCCCCCTCACCACAAGGTCCCTCAGCAGTCACATGACGCGTCTCCATGGTCTGTGTGTCCTTGGAGGCGGCATGGCGCTCTGTCACAGCGCTGTATTTCCCGATGTCGCTTGGCCAGAAGATGGACACTAGTACAACTACAGTGGCATCCATATGGACTGTCACCCAGCTTTCCCTGACACAGATATAAGCGAAGGACTTTATTATTCTAGTAGTTGTCTCCTTCGATGAGCCGCAGATCAGATCTGTATGAACTTGTCCCGGCTGTGACTTCCCATAAATTGCCTTTGCTATCAGCGGTGATAACTTGTTATCCCTGGTTATTGCGGTGTCCGGCAGCGTTGCGTTCTCCGCGCTCTTCTGGATCCTTCTTCGCCTTGTCTCCTTGTGCCATTTAATTGCTTTTCTGTTACTTTGTTTCCGCTCTCGTCTCCTCGGGGCGATCTCCGGATATTGCGCTCCTCACTCATTGGTTCTTCAAATTCTTTTGTGTCAAATTTTTATATTTTGGTTTTGTAATAAAGTTCAGAAAATTATAAGAAAAATAATGTCACCTGCCTAATGTACCCGGCCTGGACAAAAGTATGTGACCCCCGCAATTACAAATAGAAGGCACAACCATTTTGGGAACATAGAATCTAAACCAGGGGCCACACCAGATCACAGGGGGCCTGAGAGGACACTCCGGTATACGGGGCTTAGTCATGAGCCGGAGCGGAGAGCTGGTTTCAGTCCCTGGATGTGAACAATAAAAGTTTCCCTTCACCGACACCAAATAATACAATATAAGTATATGGAAGAGAAATGTCTTCCACACTGCAGAACTGCAAGATGCCATTATTGCCGGTAGTCTGCAGAAGGACCTTTGATGATCATGTGACCATGTATGGGGGCAAAGCTTGTACAATAGCTTTGTGTATGGAAGCCATCCAGGGCTGCCTGAAGGGGAAGAACATGGAAGTAGCAGGGCTGAGTGTAGGGAGAAAGAGGATGTAGCAGAGTACAGTGTGTGGTGTGAATAATGCAGGAAGCAAAGCTGAGTGTGGGCGGCATAAAGGCAGAAGCTAAATTTATGGGATGGAGAAGGATGTATATTGGGAGGAAACATGGAGTTATAACAGCTAGCTGAGTGTGAGAGCATGGGGGTAGCGAGGCTGTGTGTAGGAAATGTAGAGGTAGAATAGCTGTGAGTGTGAGAACATGCAGGTAGTACAGCTAGCTGTGTATAGTGGAGAACATGGGGACAGCAAGACTGTGTGTAGGGAAAATGGAGGTAGCAGAGCTGTGTGCACAGATTATGGATGTAGCAGAACTGTGTGTAATTAATATGGAGGCAGCAGAACTGTGTGCGGGGATTATAGAGGCAGCAGAGTTGTGTGTGCAGGGATTATGGAGGCAGCAGAGCTGTGTGTGTAAGGAATATGGAGGCAGCAGAGCTGTGTGTGTAAGGAATATGGAGGTAGCAGAGCTGTGTGTGTAAGGAATATGGAGGCAGCAGAGCTGTGTGTGTAAGGAATATGGAGGCAGCAGAGCTGTGTGTGTAAGGAATATGGAGGCAGCAGAGCTGTGTGTGTAAGGAATATGGGAGGCAGCAGAACTGTGTGTGTAAGGAATATGGAGGTAGCAGAGCTGTGTGTGTAAGGAATATGGAGGCAGCAGAGCTGTGTGTGTAAGGAATATGGAGGAAGCAGAGCTGTGTGTGTAAGGAATATGGAGGCAGCAGAGCTGTGTGTGTAGGGAATATGAAGGTAGCAGAGCTGTGTGTGTAAGGAATATGGAGGAAGCAGAGCTGTGTGTGTAGGGAATATGGAGGTAGCAGAGCTGTGTGTGTAAGGAATATGGAGGCAGCAGAGCTGTGTGTGTAAGGAATATGGAGGTAGCAGAGCTGTGTGTGTAAGGAATATGGAGGCAGCAGAGCTGTGTGTGTAAGGAATATGGAGGAAGCAGAGCTGTGTGTGTAAGGAATATGGAGGCAGCAGAGCTGTGTGTGTAGGGAATATGAAGGTAGCAGAGCTGTGTGTGTAAGGAATATGGAGGAAGCAGAGCTGTGTGTGTAAGGAATATGAAGGTAGCAGAGCTGTGTGTGTAAGGAATATGGAGGCAGCAGAACTGTGTGTGTAAGGAATATGGAGGCAGCAGAACTGTGTGTGTAAGGAATATGGAGGTAGCAGAGCTGTGTGTGTAAGGAATATGGAGGCAGCAGAGCTGTGTGTGTAAGGAATATGAAGGTAGCAGAGCTGTGTGTGTAAGGAATATGGAGGCAGCAGAACTGTGTGTGTAAGGAATATGGAGGCAGCAGAGCTGTGTGTGTAGGGAATATGGAGGTAGCAGAGCTGTGTGTGTAAGGAATATGGAGGCAGCAGAGCTGTGTGTGTAAGGAATATGGAGGCAGCAGAGCTGTGTGTGTAAGGAATATGGAGGCAGCAGAACTGTGTGTGTAAGGAATATGGAGGCAGCAGAGCTGTGTGTGTAAGGAATATGGAGGAAGCAGAGCTGTGTGTGTAAGGAATATGAAGGTAGCAGAGCTGTGTGTGTAAGGAATATGGAGGAAGCAGAACTGTGTGTGTAAGGAATATGGAGGCAGCAGAGCTGTGTGTGTAAGGAATATGGAGGCAGCAGAGCTGTGTGTGTAAGGAATATGGAGGCAGCAGAACTGTGTGTGTAAGGAATATGGAGGCAGCAGAGCTGTGTGTGTAAGGAATATGGAGGCAGCAGAGCTGTGTGTGTAGGGAATGTAGAGGTAGAATAGCTGTGGGTGTGAGAACATGCAGGTAGTACAGCTAGGTGTGTATAGTGGAGAACATGGGGGCAGCAAGACTGTGTGTAGGGAATATGGAGGTAGCAGAGCTGTGTGTAGGGAATATGGAGGCAGCAGAGCTGTGTGTGTAATACGAATAAGCAGAACAGAGGCCAAATATTGCTCACTTTTTATTTTTAGAATGGGATCAAGTACAGTAGTGGGGGGATCCCAAATCTCGCCCGAAAGGGGGTCTCACTTTCAATATGTTTGGGAACCACTGACATGCAGGATAGTCAGATCCAATCCCTCCCATAATTCTCAGGGATGAGTATGTGACAATGTAACGCCGCCCTATGCCTGTCACAATGTATCGCCTTCTGTTCCTTTAATTCTTTCCTCTCTATATAGATATGAATAATTTTTGCGAATCTGCAATAAATACAAATAAATTGTCCAGAAATGCAAATATCTGCGCAGGAGGAGCAGAATTTATATCTTCCGGGGGAATGGGCAGAGCGATCACTGATCTCTCAGATTCTCTCCGACAGCCATATTATCGCCATTTAACGGCCAATCAGAACATCATAAAACTGCACTAATGACCCAAAACTGCAGAAAATGAACCCAGCAAAGCAAACACATTGTAGAAGCCGAAATATCAGATTAGGAAATATTACAGTCAGCTCGGCCGGCCGAGTGTGGAGTCTCCAGATCACTCATCTATATAGAAGATGAATAATTAGACCTTATTGTCATTACATATGAGAGATGGAGGAGGGGAAGAAGATCCGATGAAGCAGCGTCACTGCAGTAAGCGAATTTGCAGTCGTCTCCAGGCGATTCACACATATGAAGGAAAGACATTACCTATATAATAACCTAAAGACATCACAACAAGGGAATAACAAGATTCACAGAAGCAGATTCATGGTGTCCATATTAAATTGTTAATTCTCCACATCTCAGGTACCCCCACAATAACCAGAAACTTGTCCAATAATTGGAGTGCTTAGATTATACCAGCTGTAAAATCTATATCATTATACACAGGAGATACCCAGGTTATACCAGAATGGTCCATATCACTATATTCAAGAAGATGTCTAACTTATACCAGCTGTACATATATAATTATATACAGGAGATACCCAGGTTATACCAGCTGTACATATATAATTATATACAGGAGATACCCAGGTTATACCAGCTGTACATATATAATTATATACAGGAGATACCCAGGTTATACCGGCTGTACATATATAATTATATACAGGAGATACCCAGGTTATACCAGCTGTACATATATAATTATATACAGAAGATACCCAGGTTATACCGGCTGTACATATATAATTACATACAGGAGATACTCAGGTTATACCAGCTGTACATATATAATTATGTACAGGAGATACCCAGGTTATACCGGCTGTACATATATAATTATATACAGGAGATACCCAGGTTATACCAGCTGTACATATATAATTATATACCGGAGATTCCCAGGTTATACCGGCTGTACATATATAATTATATACAGGAGATACCCAGGTTATACCAGCTGTACATATATAATTATATACAGGAGATACCCAGGTTATACCGGCTGTACATATATAATTATATACAGGAGATACCCAGGTTATACCGGCTGTACATATATAATTATATACAGGAGATACCCAGGTTATACCAGCTGTACATATATAATTATATACAGGAGATACCCAGGTTATACCGGCTGTACATATATAATTACATACAGGAGATACTCAGGTTATACCAGCTGTACATATATAATTATGTACAGGAGATACCCAGGTTATACCGGCTGTACATATATAATTATATACAGGAGATACCCAAGTTATACCAGCTGTACATATATAATTATATACCGGAGATTCCCAGGTTATACCGGCTGTACATATATAATTATATACAGGAGATACCCAGGTTATACCAGCTGTACATATATAATTATATACAGGAGATACCCAGGTTATACCGGCTGTACATATATAATTATATACAGGAGATACCCAGGTTATACCGGCTGTACATGTATAATTATATACAGGAGATACCCAGGTTATACCAGCTGTACATATATAATTATATACAGGAGATACCCAGGTTATACCGGCTGTACATATATAATTATATACAGGAGATACCCAGGTTATACCAGCTGTACATATATAATTATATACAGGAGATACCCAGGTTATACCGGCTGTACATATATAATTACATACAGGAGATACCCAGGTTATACCGGCTGTACATGTATAATTATATACAGGAGATACCCAGGTTATACCAGCTGTACATATATAATTATATACAGGAGATACCCAGGTTATACCGGCTGTACATATATAATTATATACAGGAGATACCCAGGTTATACCAGCTGTACATATATAATTATATACAGGAGATACCCAGGTTATACCGGCTGTACATATATAATTACATACAGGAGATACTCAGGTTATACCAGCTGTACATATATAATTATGTACAGGAGATACCCAGGTTATACCAGCTGTACATATATAATTATATACAGGAGATACCCAGGTTATACCGGCTGTACATATATAATTATATACAGGAGATACCCAGGTTATACCGGCTGTACATGTATAATTATATACAGGAGATACCCAGGTTATACCAGCTGTACATATATAATTATATACAGGAGATACCCAGGTTATACCGGCTGTACATATATAATTATATACAGGAGATACCCAGGTTATACCAGCTGTACATATATAATTATATACAGGAGATACCCAGGTTAAACCGGCTGTACATATATAATTACATACAGGAGATACTCAGGTTATACCAGCTGTACATATATAATTATGTACAGGAGATACCCAGGTTATACCAGCTGTACATATATAATTATATACAGGAGATACCCAAGTTATACCAGCTGTACATATATAATTATATACCGGAGATTCCCAGGTTATACCGGCTGTACATATATAATTATATACAGGAGATACCCAGGTTATACCAGCTGTACATATATAATTATATACAGGAGATACCCAGGTTATACCGGCTGTACATATATAATTATATACAGGAGATACCCAGGTTATACCGGCTGTACATATATAGTAATATATACAGGAGATACCCAGGTTATACCAGCTGTACATATATAATTACATACAGGAGATACTCAGGTTATACCAGCTGTACATATATAATTATATACAGGAGATACCCAGGTTATATCGGCTGTACATATATAGTTATATACAGGAGATACCCAGGTTATACCAGCTGTACATATATAATTATATACAGGAGATACCCAGGTTATACCAGCTGTACATATATAACTATATACAGGAGATACCCAGGTTATACCAGCTGTACATATAGAATTATATACAGGAGATACTCAGGTTATACCAGCTGTACATATATAATTATATACAGGAGATACCCAGTGTGATGATTCCACTTAAATATGGCTATAACTCAAAGCTATATTTTGATCTCTGGGTAGCGTATCTCCCTCTTAATTCCATTTATTCATAATGTGCGCCGCCCTAATCCTAGGTGTATGGTCAGTAGTGGCAACATTGTGACAATAGGGCTTTGTATCCATCCCAGAATGGCTCCATTGTATTCCTACATAGACCTGGTTGAACAAATAAACATGCATTGTTCAGCCTGGGCTGTTGATCAGATATGGCTGATAACATTGTATCATTTCACTTGGTCTCAGCTCCTTACAAAGAATCTGGACTCGAGTGCATTAATCAAGCAGACTTGCCGTCGCCGGTGACCTCATTCTGGGTGGTGTAATCAAGGGTATTAAAGATGAGGTAAGAGGTTAGTGGGAGGAGATTGGGCTGAGACTACAAGGAGAATACTATGATGAGAATACTGTGCATTGACTACAAGAGACTATTGGGGCATACTGTGATGAGCATGCAGGCTGGAATGTGTTGATGCCACATGCTAGGAGCCACCACTGGTTAACTCCACATGCCATGTGTGAGTGTTGGACTATAGAGCCACATCCAGGATATGTGGGGTAAAGTAATTATTTCACTTTTATTCCCTTTTATTTTATTGTACTGTATCTGGTAACTAGTAACTGTTAATGCTTGCATATATCTACATATCTGTTCTGAACTGCATGTGTTAGATGTTAATACCGACCCATTTAGGGGTTAATAAATATATAAAATTTAGAAAGCTTGTCTTGTATCTATTTTGTGAACCCAGCACTCACTGGCGGCGAGTGTGGTTTTTTATGAAAGAAGTCTCAGGTGTGGGCCAAAGCGGTGTTGGTGCACTGAGGATCTTTCACATTGGTGGCAGCGTAGTGGGATCTTAGGATAAACAGCGTGTGTTGGTGACCTTTATCACTCTGACGCTGGGGATTGTTGTAATCCTATGAGACAAGCTCGGTATTAAAGCAAGCATTAAGATACAGTGAAAGTTTGATACAGTGCTGTTCCCCTCCCTTACTCTTTGTTTTCTATCCTATCTTTTATTTGGCAAATACCAGTGGATGGCTAGTGGGCTCAGAAGCAGATCTCCAGAACTGCTGAACCAGGCTTTTTGAGATCCTGAGCGTATGGCTGAAATGGAGGCAGCCACAGCCATGCAAAGAATCGAGCAGAGTCCTGATTTTGGGGCTAGGCCAGGAAGTGTGGCAAGCAGCCCGGTCCCAAGGATTGCTTCACCAGGAGGGACCAGTAGCCCCAGCCTTGTCGGGGGAATGGCTTCATACTGGCAAATGGCCCTGCAGCAAGTAGGCACTAGTGACCCTAACACATACCTGCAGGTGTTGTGCCGTTTTCTGGAAGCTGTAGAACAAGAATGGCAGTCGGCAGAATGGCAGGCTGATCGTGAAGCTGCAGAACACGAACGGAAGGCCGCAAAACGACAGGCTGATCGTGAGGCTGCTGAGCGACAGGCCGAGAGGAAGGCTGCTGAGCGACAGGCCGAGAGGGAGTATCAGCTTGAGCTGAAGAGGCTGGAAATCTCCCAGCAGGTGCAAACTCCAACAACCCTGCAGAGACCCTCAAGTTGGAAGGAGAAGCCAGGCCGGAGTTCACCACAGCCGTCTGTCGTCAGGTCGGGTGAGACAAACTATGCCCCAGGTGGTCCCTCCCCTGTCCCAAGAACTCTGGGCGCCCGGGTGACCTTCCCAAAACCCCAAGGGGAGGTGCGGCGGGGCCATGCCTGTAACCAAACAGGACATTTCAAGGAGGAGTGCCCCAACCGCCCTGAGAACTTCCCTGCTTCCCAAGCCACAGCAGGTGGCCCATCTGTGTATCTGGACTGGGGGGGGGGGAAAGGAATGCGGACTGTGGGACTATTGACTGATTTGCCGGCTAATGTACTGTTGGGAACTGATTTAGGACCTATGATGTCCCAATATGGGGTGGGGAGCACCCCAATTTACTGTGATAAACTGTCTATGATTAATGTTGATAATGTGTCTGTCATATCTGCAGAGGGGGCCCATAACCCCCCCCCTCTGAGATACTTCCCATGGCAGTAAGTGTAAATGCTAATGAGTTGCCTTCAGCTGAGAGCAAGGAAGATGTAAATGAGCTTCCTGCAACCCAGCTCAGCAAAAATGTTATTGATGCTTTGTTCACCCCCGTGCTAGGAGCCAATGAGACCTTGTCTGTAGACACACCCACATCTGCGGGGGCGTCTCCCTCCCAGCTTATTAATATGTCTACCACAGATCTCATTGAGGCCTGGTGTGAATTAACAATTGCTAATGAAGGTACTGTCAATGTAATTACCAATGCTTGTTGTGAAAATGTACAGGGTAGCTCTTCTGAGTCACTGGAAGCGACTTCTACTATTTCGCCCAGTGCATCCGATAAGCACCCAACTGCTGACCATGTGCCAGGTGGTCAGGTAGGCTATGTGGATCTCATGGCCGATCCAGGTGAAGGACGGACTGCTGGTAGTGCGGTGTTAGCCCGCAGCCAGACTGCTAAAAGGGTGGAGTGCGTTCCGACCCTTGAACCGTTGCCTACACCACCTGGAGTCGGTGCTGAGACTGCCATGACTAGCCTCACTCCCTTGAAGCCAGAGGAGTCCGGCCGGTATGAGACATACACGTCTCTTCTGTCCAGTTCTATTCCAGGAGTGCCCATGGCCCAAGTGCAGATGGCATGGGGTACTGGAGGTGTGATCCAAGAAGGGGGTATGTCAAATGTATTACCTGTCAGTGTATTGTGGGGGGATGGTTTGGGGAGGCATGATCTCAGTCATTTGCCCAAGGTATCACCATCACCCACCCAAGTACAGGAGGAACAGGGTGTAGGCCCAAAGGGGCAAGGTGTCTGGGAGGGAGGACAGGGTCCAAACATACTTGTGCCAGAACCAGAGGTGACCCTAGGTTTGGAAGCAAAGGGGGAGGTGCAGAATCCCCTAGAACTCTCTCAACTAGCGGCTAGTGTGAGAGACCCTGAGAGACCGCCGGGATGGGGTCTCTGAACTGGTATCCCAAAGACCTGGGGTCATGAGTGTGGCTCCACGGGATGCCCACACTCAGAAAGTGGACCCAGAACAGGCAGGAGGTAGCCAAGTGTACGTGGCTCAGGGCCTGAGCCTTAGAAGTGTCCCTAGTCAGACTAGAGAGAAGAAGGGTATCGCGGTCAGGCCACTAAGGTGCCTGCGGAAGGTGATCACCGGATTCGCCTTCCTCCGTGCATGCTCTAAAGGGGAGGTGTGATGATTCCACTTAAATATGGCTATAACTCAAAGCTGTATTTTGATCTCTGGGTAGCGTATCTCCCTCTTAGTTCTATTTATTCATAATGTGCGCCGCCCTAATCCTAGGTGTATGGTCAGTAGTGGCAACATTGTGACAATAGGGCTTTGTATCCATCCCAGAATGGCTCCATTGAATTCCTACATAGACCTGGGTGATCAAATAAACATGCATTGTTCAGCCTGGGCTGTTGATCAGACATGGTTGATAACGTATCATTTCACTTGGTCTCAGCTCCTTACAAAGAATCTGGACTTGAGTGCATTAATCAAACAGACTTGCCGTCGCCAGTGACCTCATTCTGGGTGGTGTACTCAAGGGTATTAAAGATGAGATAAGAGGTCAGTGGAAGGAGATTGGGCTGAGACTACAAGGAGAATACTATGATGAGAATACTGTGCAGAGACTACAAGAGACTGAGAGACTATTGGGACATACTGTGATGAGCATGCAGGCTGGAATGTGTTGATGCCACATGCTAGGAGCCACCACTGGTTAACTCCACATGCCATGTGTGAGTGTTGGACTATAGAGCCACATCCAGGATATGTGGGGTAAAGTAATTATTTCACTTTTTTTTCCCTTTTATTTTATTGTACTGTATCTGGTAACTAGTATCTGTTAATGCTTGCATATATCTACAAATCTGTTCTGAACTGCATGTGTTAGATGTTAATACCGACCCATTTAGGGGTTAATAAATATATAAAATTTAGAAAGCTTGTCTTGTATCTATCTTGAGAACCCAGCACTCACTGGCGGTGAGTGTGGTTTTATATGAAAGAAGTCTCAGGTGTGGGCCAAAGCGGTGTTGGCACACTGAGAATTTTTCACACCCAGGTTATACCAGCTGTACATATAGAATTATATACAGGAGACACCCAGGTTATACCAGCACAGTCCATATCATTATATACAAGGAGTGAGGATTATAAGGGCTGATTTAATACCTGAATATCACCAGGATGAATGTAGCTATGACAAGTGCAGAGAAAGACAGAGAGTATCCTATGGTGTATATGATGGACAGGGATGATAACTGTTCTTCTGGCTGGACCTGGGGATGGAAACCAGACATATTAGTACAATACGGTACATATCACAGTGTGTCATGAATTAAGCTGTTCTATAACCTGCTGCCTGCTTATAGGACACTATGTACAGTCTGCTCTATAACCTGCTGCCTGCTTATAGGACACTATGTACAATCTGCTCTATAACCTGTAGATAGGACACCATGTACAATCTGCTCTATAACCTGTAGATAGGACACTATGTACAATCTGCTCTATAACCTGTAGATAGGACACTATGTACAATCTGCTCTATAACCTGTAGATAGGACACTGTGTACAATCTGCTCCTCCTGCTCTATAACCTGTAGATAGGACACTATGTACAATCTGCTCTATAACCTGTAGATAGGACACTGTGTACAATCTGCCCCTCCTGCTCTATAACCTGTAGATAGGACACTATGTACAATCTGCTCTATAACCTGTAGATAGGACACTATGTACAATCTGCTCTATAACCTGTAGATAGGACACTATGTACAATCTGCTCTATAACCTTTAGATAGGACACTATGTACAATCTGCTCTATAACCTGTAGATAGGACACTCTGTACAATCTGCTCTATAACCTGTAGATAGGACACTATGTACAATCTGCTCTATAACCTGTAGATAGGACACTATGTACAATCTGCTCTATAACCTGTAGATAGGACACTATGTACAGTCTGCTCTATAACCTGCAGATAGGACACTATGTACAATCCGCTCTATAACCTGTAGATGGGACACTATGTACAATCTGCTCTATAACCTGTAGATAGGACACTATGTACAATCTGCTCTATAACCTGTAGATAGGACACTATGTACAATCTGCTCTATAACCTGTAGATAGGACACTATGTACAATCTGCTCTATAACCTGTAGATAGGACATTATGTACAATCTGCTCTATAACCTGTAGATAGGACACTATGTACAATCTGCTCTATAACCTGTAGAGTATGACCTGTTGGACAACTGCGTACAATCCTGCTCTATAACCTGTAGATAGGACACTATGTACAATCTGCTCTATAACCTGTAGATAGGACACTATGTACAATCTGCTCTATAACCTGTAGATAGGACACTATGTACAATCTGCTCTATAACCTGTAGATAGGACACTATGTACAATCTGCCCCTCCTGCTCTATAACCTGTAGATAGGACACTATGTACAATCTGCTCTATAACCTGTAGATGGGACACTATGTACAATCTGCTCTATAACCTGTAGATAGGACACTATGTACAATCTGCTCTATAACCTGTAGATAGGACACTATGTACAATCTGCTCTATAACCTGTAGATAGGACACTATGTACAATCTGCTCTATAACCTGTAGATAGGACACTATGTACAATCTGCTCTATAACCTGTAGATAGGACACTATGTACAATCTGCTCTATAACCTGTAGATAGGACACTATGTACAATCTGCTCTATAACCTGTAGATAGGACACTGTGTACAATCTGCTCTGCTCTATAACCTGTAGATAGGACACTATGTACAATCTGCTCTATAACCTGTAGATAGGACACTATGTACAATCTGCTCTATAACCTGTAGATAGGACACTATGTACAATCTGCTCTATAACCTGTAGATAGGACACTATGTACAATCTGCTCTATAACCTGTAGATAGGACACTATGTACAATCTGCTCTATAACCTGTAGATAGGACACTATGTACAATCTGCTCTATAACCTGTAGATAGGACACTATGTACAATCTGCTCTATAACCTGTAGATAGGACACTATGTACAATCTGCTCTATAACCTGTAGATAGGACACTATGTACAATCTGCTCTATAACCTGTAGATAGGACACTATGTACAATCTGCTCTATAACCTGTAGATAGGACACTATGTACAATCTGCTCTATAACCTGTAGATAGGACACTATGTACAATCTGCTCTATAACCTGTAGATAGGACACTATGTACAATCTGCTCTATAACCTGTAGATAGGACACTATGTACAATCTGCTCTATAACCTGTAGATAGGACACTATGTACAATCTGCTCTATAACCTGTAGATAGGACACTATGTACAATCTGCTCTATAACCTGTAGATAGGACACTATGTACAATCTGCTCTATAACCTGTAGATAGGACACTATGTACAATCTGCTCTATAACCTGTAGATAGGACACTATGTACAATCTGCTCTATAACCTGTAGATAGGACACTATGTACAATCTGCTCTATAACCTGTAGATAGGACACTATGTACAATCTGCTCTATAACCTGTAGATAGGACACTATGTACAATCTGCTCTATAACCTGTAGATAGGACACTATGTACAATCTGCTCTATAACCTGTAGATAGGACACTATGTACAATCTGCTCTATAACCTGTAGATAGGACACTATGTACAATCTGCTCTATAACCTGTAGATAGGACACTATGTACAATCTGCTCTATAACCTGTAGATAGGACACTATGTACAATCTGCTCTATAACCTGTAGATAGGACACTATCCTGTAGTGGCACTGTGTACAATCTGCTCTATAACCTGTAGATAGGACACTATGTACAATCTGCTCTATAACCTGTAGATAGGACACTATGTACAATCTGCTCTATAACCTGTAGATAGGACACTATGTACAATCTGCTCTATAACCTGTAGATAGGACACTATGTACAATCTGCTCTATAACCTGTAGATAGGACACTATGTACAATCTGCTCCTGTCTATAACCTGTAGATAGGACACTATGTACAATCTGCTTCTATAACCTGTAGATAGGACACTATGTACAATCTGCTCTATAACCTGTAGATAGGACACTATGTACAATCTGCTCTATAACCTGTAGATAGGACACTATGTACAATCTGCTCTATAACCTGTAGATAGGACACTATGTACAATCTGCTCTATAACCTGTAGATAGGACACTATGTACAATCTGCTCTATAACCTGTAGATAGGACACTATGTACAATCTGCTCTATAACCTGTAGATAGGACACTATGTACAATCTGCTCTATAACCTGTAGATAGGACACTGTGTACAATCTGCTCTATAACCTGTAGATAGGACACTATGTACAATCTGCTCTATAACCTGTAGATAGGACACTATGTACAATCTGCTCTATAACCTGTAGATAGGACACTATGTACAATCTGCTCTATAACCTGTAGATAGGACACTATGTACAATCTGCCCCTCCTGCTCTATAACCTGTAGATAGGACACTATGTACAATCCGCTCTATAACCTGTAGATGGGACACTATGTACAATCTGCTCTATAACCTGTAGATAGGACACTATGTACAATCTGCTCTATAACCTGTAGATAGGACACTATGTACAATCTGCTCTATAACCTGTAGATAGGACACTATGTACAATCTGCTCTATAACCTGTAGATAGGACACTATGTACAATCTGCTCTATAACCTGTAGATAGGACACTATGTACAATCTGCTCTATAACCTGTAGATAGGACACTATGTACAATCTGCTCTGTAACCTGTAGATAGGACACTATGTACAATCTGCTCTATAACCTGTAGATAGGACACTGTGTACAATCTGCTCTATAACCTGAGAAGGCACTGTGCAATCTGCTCTATAACCTGTAGATAGGACACTGTGTACAATCTGCTCTATAACCTGTAGATAGGACACTATGTACAATCTGCTCTATAACCTGTAGATAGGACACTATGTACAATCTGCTCTATAACCTGTAGATAGGACACTATGTACAATCTGCTCTATAACCTGTAGATAGGACACTATGTACAATCTGCTCTATAACCTGTAGATAGGACACTATGTACAATCTGCTCTATAACCTGTAGATAGGACACTGTGTACAATCTGCTCTATAACCTGTAGATAGGACACTATGTACAATCTGCTCTATAACCTGTAGATAGGACACTATGTACAGTCTGCTCTATAACCTGCAGATAGGACACTATGTACAATCCGCTCTATAACCTGTAGATAGGACACTATGTACAATCTGCTCTATAACCTGTAGATGGGACACTATGTACAATATGCTCTATAACCTGTAGATAGGACACTATGTACAATCTGCTCTATAACCTGTAGATAGGACACTATGTACAATCTGCTCTATAACCTGTAGATAGGACACTATGTACAATCCGCTCTATAACCTGTAGATAGGACACTATGTACAATCTGCTCTATAACCTGTATATAGGACACTATGTACAATCTGCTGTATAACCTGTAGATAGGACACTATGTACAATCTGCTCCTCCTGCTCTATAACCTGTAGATAGGACACTATGTACAATCCGCTCTATAACCTGTAGATAGGACACTATGTACAATCCGCTCTATAACCTGTAGATAGGACACTATGTACAATCTGCTCTATAACCTGTAGATAGGACACTATGTACAATCTGCTCTATAACCTGTAGATAGGACACTGTGTACAATCTGCTCTATAACCTGTAGATAGGACACTATGTACAATCTGCTCTATAACCTGTAGATAGGACGCTATGTACAATCTGCTCTATAACCTGTAGATAGGACACTATGTACAATCTGCCCCTCTATAACCTGTGTGGCACTTGTCAATCTGCTCTATAACCTGTAAATAGGACACTATGTACAATCCGCTCTATAACCTGTAGATGGGACACTATGTACAATCTGCTCTATAACCTGTAGATAGGACACTATGTACAATCTGCTCTATAACCTGTAGATAGGACACTATGTACAATCCGCTCTATAACCTGTAGATAGGACACTATGTACAATCTGCTCTATAACCTGTAGATAGGACACTATGTACAATCTGCTCTATAACCTGTAGATAGGACACTATGTACAATCTGCTCTGTAACCTGTAGATAGGACACTATGTACAATCTGCTCTATAACCTGTAGATAGGACACTGTGTACAATCTGCTCCTCCTGCTCTATAACCTGTAGATAGGACACTGTGTACAATCTGCTCTATAACCTGTAGATAGGACACTATGTACAATCTGCTCTATAACCTGTAGATAGGACGCTATGTACAATCTGCTCTATAACCTGTAGATAGGACACTATGTACAATCTGCCCCTCCTGCTCTATAACCTGTAAATAGGACACTATGTACAATCTGCTCTATAACCTGTAGATAGGACACTATGTACAATCTGCTCTATAACCTGTAGATAGGACACTATGTACAATCCGCTCTATAACCTGTAGATAGGACACTATGTACAATCTGCTCTATAACCTGTAGATAGGACACTATGTACAATCTGCTCTATAACCTGTAGATAGGACACTATGTACAATCTGCTCTGTAACCTGTAGATAGGACACTATGTACAATCTGCTCTATAACCTGTAGATAGGACACTGTGTACAATCTGCTCCTCCTGCTCTATAACCTGTAGATAGGACACTGTGTACAATCTGCTCTATAACCTGTAGATAGGACACTATGTACAATCTGCTCTATAACCTGTAGATAGGACGCTATGTACAATCTGCTCTATAACCTGTAGATAGGACACTATGTACAATCTGCCCCTCCTGCTCTATAACCTGTAAATAGGACACTATGTACAATCCGCTCTATAACCTGTAGATGGGACACTATGTACAATCTGCTCTATAACCTGTAGATAGGACACTATGTACAATCTGCTCTATAACCTGTAGATAGGACACTATGTACAATCTGCTCTATAACCTGTAGATAGGACACTATGTACAATCCGCTCTATAACCTGTAGATAGGACACTATGTACAATCTGCTCTATAACCTGTAGATAGGACACTATGTACAATCTGCTCTATAACCTGTAGATAGGACACTATGTACAATCTGCTCTGTAACCTGTAGATAGGACACTATGTACAATCTGCTCTATAACCTGTAGATAGGACACTGTGTACAATCTGCTCCTCCTGCTCTATAACCTGTAGATAGGACACTGTGTACAATCTGCTCTATAACCTGTAGATAGGACACTATGTACAATCTGCTCTATAACCTGTAGATAGGACACTATGTACAATCTGCTCTATAACCTGTAGATAGGACACTATGTACAATCTGCTCTATAACCTGTAGATAGGACACTATGTACAATCTGCTCTATAACCTGTAGATAGGACACTATGTACAATCTGCTCTATAACCTGTAGATAGGACACTGTGTACAATCTGCTCTATAACCTGTAGATAGGACACTATGTACAATCTGCTCTATAACCTGTAGATAGGACACTATGTACAGTCTGCTCTATAACCTGCAGATAGGACACTATGTACAATCCGCTCTATAACCTGTAGATAGGACACTATGTACAATCTGCTCTATAACCTGTAGATGGGACACTATGTACAATATGCTCTATAACCTGTAGATAGGACACTATGTACAATCTGCTCTATAACCTGTAGATAGGACACTATGTACAATCTGCTCTATAACCTGTAGATAGGACACTATGTACAATCCGCTCTATAACCTGTAGATAGGACACTATGTACAATCTGCTCTATAACCTGTATATAGGACACTATGTACAATCTGCTGTATAACCTGTAGATAGGACACTATGTACAATCTGCTCTATAACCTGTAGATGCACTTGTAATCTGCTCTATAACCTGTAGATAGGACACTATGTACAATCCGCTCTATAACCTGTAGATAGGACACTATGTACAATCCGCTCTATAACCTGTAGATAGGACACTATGTACAATCTGCTCTATAACCTGTAGATAGGACACTATGTACAATCTGCTCTATAACCTGTAGATAGGACACTATGTACAATCTGCTCTATAACCTGTAGATAGGACACTATGTACAATCTGCTCTATAACCTGTAGATAGGACACTATGTACAATCTGCTCTTATAACCTGTAGATAGGACACTATGTACAATCCGCTCTATAACTTATAGATAGGACACTGTGTACAATCTGCTCTATAACCTGTAGATAGGACACTGTGTACAATCTGCTCTATAACCTGTAGATAGGACGCTATGTACAATCCACGCTCTATAACCTGTAGATAGGACACTATGTACAATCTGCTCTATAACCTGTAGATAGGACACTATGTACAATCTGCTCTATAACCTGTATATAGGACACTATGTACAATCTGCTGTATAACCTGTAGATAGGACACTATGTACAATCCGCTCTATAACCTGTAGATAGGACACTATGTACAATCTGCTCTATAACCTGTAGATAGGACACTGTGTACAATCTGCCCCTCCTGCTCTATAACCTGTAGATAGGACACTATGTACAATCTGCTCTATAACCTGTAGATAGGACACTATGTACAATCTGCTCTATAACCTGTAGATAGGACGCTATGTACAATCTGCTCTATAACCTGTAGATGGGACACTATGTACAATCTGCTCTACAACCTGTAGATAGGACACTATGTACAATCTGCTCTATAACCTGTAGATAGGACACTATGTACAATCTGCTCTATAACCTGTAGATAGGACACTATGTACAATCTGCTCTATAACCTGTAGATAGGACATTAAAGGACACCTTTTTTTTCCCCCCCCCCCCCTCTAAAATCCCCCGCCCACAGATTGGTGTTCATCCCCCTTTAAGTTCAGTTAACCCTTTCAGTGTGTTACATGAGATTTGTACATTTGGTCACTTCTGAGCTGCAGAATACTTGGTAGTGATATCCAGGTCAGCGCTGTAGGCCCAAGGGGGCACTATCTGTCCTGCCAGCCATGAACAGGCATCGGCGGGCTCGGGATGGATGTGCAGGCAGCAGATAATGGGAAATGTAAGTGAAGATTCTGATTCCAGATGAGGATGTTTTACTGCTGGTTAATGGCTCTGATAAATAGGCCTAAGTGACATTTCGCTTGAATGTGACGCCGTCCCCCACGACTAATTCTCCAGTCACATTATAATGTAGGACGATCAATGCATTACCAATGACTTTGAAGAAAGAACAGGACAAGCGCATGTGTCCTGCAGGATGATGCTGGGGGGAATGCTCTGCAGAAATGGGGACTGTAGCGCAAGTGTCCCACAAGATGATGATGGGAGGAATACTCTGATAACTCTCTTCTGACCCCCTTACACTCAGGCTTTCATGCCCTACACTCTACAGAAATGGCCCTCACAAAGGTCTCCAATGATCTCTTGACGGCTAAATCTAAAGGGAACTATTCACTACTTATTCTTCTGGATCTCTCCGCAGCATCTGACACTGTAGACCACAAACTCCTCCGCACTATGCTCCGCTCTATTGGCTTCAGGGACATTGCGCTCTCTCTTGGTTTTCTTCCTATCTCTCTGAGCGCTCATTTAGTGTACCATTCGCTGGGGCTATTTCTTCTCCTCTGCCCCTTGTGGTTGGGGTTCCTCAGGGCTCGGTCCTAGGCCCCCTCCTCTTCTCACTGTACACAGCCCCAGTTGGACAAACCATTCGCAGATTTGGCTTCCGGTACCATCTTTATGCATATGACACCCAACTATATACCTCATCCTGTGACATCCCCCCTGCACTACTACAGAACCCCAGTGACTGTCTCTTTATCTGAAATTGAATCTTTCAAAAACTGAACTTCTTGTGTTCCCTCCATCTACTAACCGACCTAACCCTGATATCTCCATTTCTGTCTGTGGCCTTACTATTACCCCGAGGCGGCATGCCCGCTGTCTGGGGGTTGTGTTTGATTCAGATCTCACCTTTACCCCCCATATTCACACACTTGCATTCTCTGCCACCTGCACCTTAAAAACATCTCTAGAATTCGCCCTTTTCTCACCGTGGAAACATCAAAAACCCCTCATTGTCGCTCTGACCCCTCCTCAATTGTCGCTCTGACCCATCACTGTCGCTCTGACCCCCTCCTCACTGTCGCTCTGACCCCCTCCTCACTGCCGCTCTGACCCCCTCCTCACTGTCGCTCTGACCCCCTCCTCACTGTCGCTCTGACCCCCTCCTCATTGTCGCTCTGACCCCCTCCTCACTGTCGCTCTGACCCCTCATTGTCGCTCTGATTCTCTCTCGTTTTCACTATTACAATTCTCTTCTAATTGTTCTTCCTCTTACTAAACTCTCCCCACTACAATCTGTCCTGAATGCGGCCGCCAGACTCCTCTTTCTGTCACTCTGGTACACAGACGCATCTACCTTGTGTCAGTCGCTGTATTGGTCTCATCCATCACAGAATACAATATAAAATTATCACACTGACCCACAAATCCATCCATAGCGCTGCGCCCCCTATATCTCCTCTCTTGTCACTGTCTACCACCCTAACCGTTCTCTCCGTTCTGCCAATGACCTTAGACTTGCATCCCCTGTTATCCGATCATCCCACTCCCGTCTCCAAGACTTTTCTCGAGCTGCACCGATGCTCTGGAACGCTTTACCCCAGACAATCAGATGAATCCCCAACTACAGCAGCTTCAATAATGCCCTAAAATCCCATCTGTATGGTCAGGCTTATCACGTGCCCTGATCACAGTGTAGTGTGCGGAGGTGGAGAACAATAACACCTATTATCCGTCCTCCTCTGCTCCTCAGATCCGGCCCCTCCATCTAGAAGTTTCCCTGCACTCCTCGCACTTAGTATCTGTTTATTCACAGATATCGGCTGGTGACGGCTCAGACAGCTTCAGTTACACAACCTTTTCTATAAAAGATGGCTGGACCATGGTAGTAAACAAGCCCTCTGACCTCTTGTGTCCTCCTATCGCCTCATAGATTGTAAGCTCTTGTGTCCCCCTCCTATCTCCTCATAGATTGTAAGCTCTTGTGTCCCCCTCCTATCTCCTCATAGATTGTAAGCTCTTGTGCCCGGGCCCTCACTCCTATTGTTTGATATGTTTATTTGTCACATTGTAATGTCTCATATTGTCTGTTCATGTGTCCTCTGATTTGTAAAGTGCTACAGAATATGTTGGCGCTATAGAAATAAAGTTATTATTATTATAGAGTCATGTATATTGTCTGCACTGTGCGATGTTCCTTAGTGTTATTTTCTATTTCTTGCTCTGCTGCCTAATCCAGTAAGGTGCCCAGAGCTGTTGTCACTTCCCTTCCCCCACTCCTCCTCTTGGCAGCCCACGATCCAGTAGGGGGTGACAGTGAGAGATCCGGGCTCCATCCTGTAGCCTGATGGGAGTAGTTACCTTCAGTGACCTGTCCTCACACTCCGTCAGGTTCCTCCAGGGTATTGTCCCATTGTCCTTGGTGTCCTTGACCAGCCATGTCCCCTCCAGAGTGCAGTACCGCAGCACCTTGCCTTTAATCACTGCACAAAAGAAGAAGATTCAGATCTTAACAAGATATATACATTGATGTAAAGCAGTCATCTGAAACTACAACTCCTAGCATATCAGCTGTCTTGGCAAGCTGGGAATTGTAGTTTTCCTATGGGTTGAAGAAAATCTCTTTGGACTGTGATTAATAAAACACTCAACAGCATCTAGATCATTATTCCCCTTCTTCCCTCTGAGTGTCAGTCTTTACTGCAGTATAATGTTGTACCGTGTTAGCCATTGAAAGTAGTGGAAGAGTGAAGAAATCAGGCGATACCTTTTAGAGGCTAACTGAGTATATTTATAAGTAAGCTTTCAGGAGTACTCGCTCCCTTCATCAGACATGGTGTGATACAAGAACTGAAAATTCACAGATTTTTATACACATGGTTTTCAAAGCATTTTAGAGTCCTTAAAAAAATTGCAATCTAAGTAGAGAAGTTATTTACAACAGGTCAAAAAAAAACATTCTGGAAACTTGTGGTGCGTGACGGAGGGATCAGTAATTCTTGCTGTTATCTGTTTGCTATCAGGAGGTGATTTGTGACCCTCACAGGTCACACATAGTGTGATTTGAAGCTGGCATGAATATTGAGTTCAGTTCATGGTTCAAACATAGTGTGACATGAAGCTGGCATGAATATTAAGTCCAAATTGCAGAGTTTGAAATTTTTGCATAAATTTATACTCCATTTCTTTTCTTTTCTCCTGTGTCTTAAAATGTCCCATTAAAACCACAACCCGCAAATCTTCAATAGAGTGGTTTTCTCCGGAGAAATGTGCGGCCACTGGGAGATCGGTTCTGCTGTTATTAATGGTGGATCTGTGTGAGTTCATTCGTTGACTGAGTCTCTGCCCTGTTTCCCCCACATAGAGGCCTGTGGTGGGACATTGCACACACATTATGAGGTACACCACATTGGAGGACCTGCAGGAAAATGTCCCCCCTAATTCTGTGCACCTGTTGTGACTGTGGGATAGGTACACTGTCAGCGGTGTGGATGTGCTTGCAGGTCATGCACCTTTTATGTAGGCAAGGTGAGGTGCCATTTTCAGTTGGGGCCTTCAGGGCACTCCAGACGATAATACGCCTCAGGTTTGGTGGTTGTCGAAAGGAGAGGAGAGGGGGACTGGAAATATGTCCTTGCGTCTGTTGTCCCTATGTAGCACAGGTTGGAGCTCCTTGGCAATCCTTCGTAGGATCTCCAGCTGTGGGTTGTAGGTGACAACTAGGGGCACTTGGGCTTCTTTCTGGGTCTCTCTATATGTGAGCAGACTGTCTCTGTTAATGGCTGCCGCTTTGTTTAATTGGTTGTCTGTCACTTTTGGTTTGTATCCCAATCTGAGAAATTTCATCCTCAGATCCAGGAGGTGCTTGTCCAGGTCTGTTTTGTCGGAGCAAATACGATTGTATGGTATAGCCTGGCTGTAGATTATAGATTGTCTTGTGTGCTTGGGGTGGAAGCTGTCGTTTCTCAGGTAGGCCGTTCTGTCTGTGGGTTTGTGGTATATTGATGTGAGTAGCCGGTGGTCTTTGATGTATATTGTGGTATCCAGAAAGTGAATTTCACTCCCTGAATAGCTAAGTGTAAGGTTGATGGTCGGGTGAAAGTCATTGAAGTCATTATGGAATTGAAGTAGGGCCTCCTCACCTGCAGTCCAGATGACAAGGATATCATCGATATAACGAAGGTAAATCATAGGTTTGGTGGCGCATGTTGATAAATATGTTCCTTCCATTTCTGCCATAAAGAGATTTGCATATTGGGGTGCACATCTGGTCCCCATTGAAGTTCCCATTCGCTGTAGATATAGATCCTCTCCAAAGGTAAAATGGTTGTGGCTAAGGATGAATTGTATGAGCTGCGTTACTGGTTCTGTTGGGAGGTTTTGTTTTGCCAGGTGTACCCGACATGCTGCAACTCCATCCTTGTGGGGAATGTTGGTATACAGGGATTCCACATCCATGGTGGCCAAAATGGTACCCTCAGGTAGAGGGCCCAGGGCATTCAGTTTGTTAAGAAGGTCAGTGGTGTCCTGGATATAGCTTGGAGTATCCCTGACAAGGGGTTTTAGGAGATTTTCCACCCAACCTGAGTTGTTTTCTGTCAGTGTCCCAATGCCAGAAATGATAGGCCTCCTAGGGTTGCCATCTTTGTGTATCTTTGGGAGCATATAGAAGCAGCCCGGCCTGGGATCTTGTGGGATAAGTCCTTTTACCTGATTCTGGATCTGGACTGGAAACTCCTTGATCATACTATTTAGTTCTTTCATATAGGCCTCTGTGGGATCACTTCCAAGTTTGGAGTAATGGATGGGATTTGACAGTTGCCTGTTTGCTTCCTGGATATAGTCTGAGGTGTTCATTATGACTATTGCGCCCCCTTTGTCAGCTGGTTTTATTATTATATCCTGATTTTCTTTCAGTGATGTAATAGCCTTCTGTTCCTGCAGGGTTAGGTTATGCACCTGTTTCTTTTGTTTCTCTAGGATTTCTGATTTTACTTTGCTTCTGAAACAGTCAATATATTTATCCAGTGCTGCATTAGCTCCAGGGCGTGGGGTCCAGGTAGATTTTTTGGTAGGATTCCTTATGGGCTGTTCCATCTCAGAGTCACTGCTGTATGGAGGGTCTTTGTCATAAAAATATTCCCTTAATCTCATTTTTCTGAAAAACTCCTCCATATCATTGCAGAGTTGGATATGGTCAGTGTGTGCCGAGGGGCATCCCATCCATTACTCCAAACTTGGAAGTGATCCCACAGAGGCCTATATGAAAGAACTAAAGAGTATGATCAAGGAGTTTCCAGTCCAGATCCAGAATCAGGTAAAAGGACTTATCCCCCAAGATCCCAGGCCGGGCTGCTTCTATATGCTCCCAAAGATACACAAAGATGGCAACCCTGGGAGGCCTATCATTTCTGGCATTGGGACACTGACAGAAAACATCTCAGGTTGGGTGGAAAATCTCCTAAAACCCCTTGTCAGGGATACTCCAAGCTATATCCAGGACACCACTGGCCTTCTTAACAAACTGAATGCCCTGGGCCCTCTACCTGAGGGTACCATTTTGGCCACCATGGATGTGGAATCCCTGTATACCAACATTCCCCACAAGGATGGAGTTGCAGCATGTCGGGTACACCTGGCAAAACAAAACCTCCCAACAGAACCAGTAACGCAGCTCATACAATTCATCCTTAGCCACAACCATTTTACCTTTGGAGAGGATCTATATCTACAGCGAATGGGAACTTCAATGGGGACCAGATGTGCACCCCAATATGCAAATCTCTTTATGGCAGAAATGGAAGGAACATATTTATCAACATGCGCCACCAAACCTATGATTTACCTCCGTTATA
>CAMRHE010001559.1:0-75989 GCA_947044405.1 Leptodactylus fallax | reverse complement strand
TTGTTTCTGTCGCACACTATTGTTTCTGTCACACATTATTGTTTGTGTCGCACACTATTGTTTGTGTCGCACACTATTGTTTGTGTCGCAAACTACTGTTTGCCGCACACTATTGTTTTTGTCGCACACTATTGTTTCTGTCGCACACTATTATTTCTGTCGCACACTATTTTTTGTGTCACACACTATTGTTTCTGTCGCACACTATTGTTTGTGTCACAAACTACTGTTTGCCGCACACTATTGTTTCTGTCGCACACTATTGCTTGTCGCACACTATTGTTTCTGTCGCACACTATTGTTTCTGTTGCACACTATTTCTGTCGCACACTATTGTTTCTGTCACACACTACTGTTTGTCGCACACTATTGTTTCTGTCGCACACTATTGTTTCTGTCGCACACTATTTGTCGCACACTATTGTTTCTGTCGCACACTACTGTTTCTGTCGCAAAGTATTGTTTGTCGCACACTATTGTTTCTTTCGCACACTATTATCGCACACTATTGTTTGTCGCACACTATTGTTTCTGTTGCACACTATTGTTTCTGTCGCACACTATTGTTTGTAGCACACTATTGTTTCTGTTGCACACTATTGATTCTGTCGCACACTATTGTTTGTAGCACACTGTTTCTGTTGCACACTATTGTTTCTGTCGCACACTATTGATTGTCGCACACTATTGTTTCTGTCGCACACTATCGCACACTATTGTTTGTCGCACACTATTGTTTCTATCGCACACTACTGTTTGTCGCACACTATTGTTTCTGTCGCACACTATTGTTTCTGTCGCACACTATTGTTTGTAGCACACTATTGTTTCTGTCGCACACTATTGTTTGTTGTACACTATTGTTTCTGTCGCACACTACTGTTTCTGTCGCACAGTATTGTTTGTCGCACACTATTGTTTCTGTCGCACACTATTATCGCACACTAATGTTTGTAGAACACTATTGTTTCTGTCGCACACTATTGTTTGTCGCACACTATTGTTTGTCACACAGTATTGTTTGTCGCACACTATTGTTTCTGTCGCACACTATTATCGCACACTATTGTTTGTCGCACACTATTGTTTCTGTCGCACACTATTATCGCACACTATTGTTTCTGTCGCACACTTGTTTCTGTCGTACACTATTGTTTCTGTCGCACACTATTGTTTGTAGCACACTATTGTTTCTGTCACACACTATTGTTTGTTGTACACTATTGTTTCTGTCGCACACTACTTTTTCTGTCGCACAGTATTGTTTGTCGCACACTATTGTTTCTGTCGCACACTATTATCGCACACTATTGTTTGTCGCACACTATTGTTTCTGTCGCACACTATTGTTTGTCGTACACTATTGTTTCTGTCGCACACTATTGTTTCTGTCGCACACTATTGTTTCTGTCACACACTACTGTTTGTCGCACACTACTGTTTGTCGCACACTATTGTTTGTCACACACTATTGTTTCTGTCGCACACTATTGTTTGTCGTACACTATTGTTTCTGTCGCACACTATTGTTTGTCGTACACTATTGTTTGTGTCGCACACTATTGTTTGTGTCGCACACTATTGTTTGTCGCACACTATTGTTTCTGTCGCACACTATTGTTTGTCACACACAATTGTTTCTGTCGCACACTATTGTTTCTGTCACACACTACTGTTTGTCGCACACTACTGTTTGTCGCACACTATTGTTTCTGTCACACACTATTGTTTCTGTCGCACACTATTGTTTGTCGTACACTATTGTTTCTGTCGCACACTATTGTTTGTCGTACACTATTGTTTCTGTCGCACACTATTGTTTGTGTCGCACACTATTGTTTGTCGCACACTATTGTTTGTCACACACAATTGTTTCTGTCGCACACTATTGTTTGTCGCACACTATTGTTTGTCACACACAATTGTTTCTGTCGCACACTATTGTTTGTCGCACACTATTGTTTCTGTCGTACACTATTGTTTCTGTCGCACACTATTGTTTGTAGCACACTATTGTTTCTGTCACACACTATTGTTTGTTGTACACTATTGTTTCTGTCGCACACTACTGTTTCTGTCGCACAGTATTGTTTGTCGCACACTATTGTTTCTGTCGCACACTATTATCGCACACTATTGTTTGTCGCACACTATTGTTTCTGTCGCACACTATTGTTTGTCGTACACTATTGTTTCTGTCGCACACTATTGTTTCTGTCGCACACTATTGTTTCTGTCACACACTACTGTTTGTCGCACACTACTGTTTGTCGCACACTATTGTTTGTCACACACTATTGTTTCTGTCGCACACTATTGTTTGTCGTACACTATTGTTTCTGTCGCACACTATTGTTTGTCGTACACTATTGTTTGTGTCGCACACTATTGTTTGTGTCGCACACTATTGTTTGTCGCACACTATTGTTTCTGTCGCACACTATTGTTTGTCACACACAATTGTTTCTGTCGCACACTATTGTTTCTGTCACACACTACTGTTTGTCGCACACTACTGTTTGTCGCACACTATTGTTTCTGTCACACACTATTGTTTCTGTCGCACACTATTGTTTGTCGTACACTATTGTTTCTGTCGCACACTATTGTTTGTCGTACACTATTGTTTCTGTCGCACACTATTGTTTGTCGTACACTATTGTTTGTGTCGCACACTATTGTTTGTGTCGCACACTATTGTTTGTCGCACACTATTGTTTGTCGCACACTATTGTTTGTCACACACAATTGTTTCTGTCGCACACTATTGTTTGTCGCACACTATTGTTTCTGTCGCACACTATTGTTTGTCGCACACTATTGTTTCTGTCGCACACTATTGTTTGTCGCACACTATTGTTTCTGTTGCACACTATTGTTTCTGTCACACTATTGTTTGTCGTACACGATTGTTTCTGTCTCACACTATTGTTTGTCGCACACTATTGTTTCTGTCGCACACTATTGTTTCTGTCACACTATTGTTTCTGTCGCACACTATTGTTTCTGTCACACTATTGTTTCTGTCGCACACTATTGTTTGTCGCAGACTATTGTTTCTGTCGCACACTATTGTTTCTGTCACACTATTGTTTCTGTGGCACACTATTGTTTGTGTCGCACACTATTGTTTCTGGAGTACACTATTGTTTGTGTCGCACACTATTGTTTCTGTCACACTATTGTTTCTGTCGCACACTATTGTTTCTGTCACTCTATTGTTTCTGTCGCACACTATTGTTTCTGTCGCACAATATTGTTTCTGTCGTACACTATTGTTTCTGTCACACTATTGTTTCTGTCACACACTATTGTTTGTTGCACACTATTGTTTCTGTCGTACACTATTGTTTGTGTCGCAAACTATTGTTTGTCGCACACTATTGTCTGTGTCGCACACTACTGTTTCTGTCGCACACTGTTTGCCGCACACTATTGTTTCTGTCGCACACTATTGTTTGTGTCGCAAACTATTGTTTGTCGCACACTATTGTTTGTGTCGTACACTATTATTTCTGTCGCACACTATTGTTTGTCGCACACTTGATTCTGTCGCACACTATTATCGCACACTATTGTTTCTGTCGCACACTGTTTCTGTCGCACAGTAGTTTGTCGCACACTATTGTTTGTCACACACTATTGTTTCTGTCGCACACTATTGTTTCTGTCACACACTATTGTTTCTATCGCACACTACAGTTTCTGTCGCACAGTATTGTTTGTCGCACACTATTGCTTGTCGCACACTATTGTTTCTGTCGCAGACTATTGTTTCTGTCGTACACTATTGTTTGTGTCGCACACTATTGTTTCTGTCGCACACTATTGTTTCTGTCACACACTATTGTTTCTATCGCACACTACAGTTTCTGTCGCACAGTATTGTTTGTCGCACACTATTGCTTGTCGCACACTATTGTTTCTGTCGCAGACTATTGTTTCTGTCGTACACTATTGTTTGTGTCGCACACTATTGTTTCTGTCGCACACTATTGTTTCTGTCACACATTATTGTTTGTGTCGCACACTATTGTTTGTGTCGCACACTATTGTTTGTGTCGCAAACTACTGTTTGCCGCACACTATTGTTTTTGTCGCACACTATTGTTTCTGTCGCACACTATTATTTCTGTCGCACACTATTTTTTGTGTCACACACTATTGTTTCTGTCGCACACTATTGTTTGTGTCACAAACTACTGTTTGCCGCACACTATTGTTTCTGTCGCACACTATTGCTTGTCGCACACTATTGTTTCTGTCGCACACTATTGTTTCTGTTGCACACTATTTCTGTCGCACACTATTGTTTCTGTCACACACTACTGTTTGTCGCACACTATTGTTTCTGTCGCACACTATTGTTTCTGTCGCACACTATTTGTCGCACACTATTGTTTCTGTCGCACACTACTGTTTCTGTCGCAAAGTATTGTTTGTCGCACACTATTGTTTCTTTCGCACACTATTATCGCACACTATTGTTTGTCGCACACTATTGTTTCTGTTGCACACTATTGTTTCTGTCGCACACTATTGTTTGTAGCACACTATTGTTTCTGTTGCACACTATTGATTCTGTCGCACACTATTGTTTGTAGCACACTGTTTCTGTTGCACACTATTGTTTCTGTCGCACACTATTGATTGTCGCACACTATTGTTTCTGTCGCACACTATCGCACACTATTGTTTGTCGCACACTATTGTTTCTATCGCACACTACTGTTTGTCGCACACTATTGTTTCTGTCGCACACTATTGTTTCTGTCGCACACTATTGTTTGTAGCACACTATTGTTTCTGTCGCACACTATTGTTTGTTGTACACTATTGTTTCTGTCGCACACTACTGTTTCTGTCGCACAGTATTGTTTGTCGCACACTATTGTTTCTGTCGCACACTATTATCGCACACTAATGTTTGTAGAACACTATTGTTTCTGTCGCACACTATTGTTTGTCGCACACTATTGTTTGTCACACAGTATTGTTTGTCGCACACTATTGTTTCTGTCGCACACTATTATCGCACACTATTGTTTGTCGCACACTATTGTTTCTGTCGCACACTATTATCGCACACTATTGTTTCTGTCGCACACTTGTTTCTGTCGTACACTATTGTTTCTGTCGCACACTATTGTTTGTAGCACACTATTGTTTCTGTCACACACTATTGTTTGTTGTACACTATTGTTTCTGTCGCACACTACTGTTTCTGTCGCACAGTATTGTTTGTCGCACACTATTGTTTCTGTCGCACACTATTATCGCACACTATTGTTTGTCGCACACTATTGTTTCTGTCGCACTACTATTGTTTGTCGTACACTATTGTTTCTGTCGCACACTATTGTTTCTGTCGCACACTATTGTTTCTGTCACACACTACTGTTTGTCGCACACTACTGTTTGTCGCACACTATTGTTTGTCACACACTATTGTTTCTGTCGCACACTATTGTTTGTCGTACACTATTGTTTCTGTCGCACACTATTGTTTGTCGTACACTATTGTTTGTGTCGCACACTATTGTTTGTGTCGCACACTATTGTTTGTCGCACACTATTGTTTCTGTCGCACACTATTGTTTGTCACACACAATTGTTTCTGTCGCACACTATTGTTTCTGTCACACACTACTGTTTGTCGCACACTACTGTTTGTCGCACACTATTGTTTCTGTCACACACTATTGTTTCTGTCGCACACTATTGTTTGTCGTACACTATTGTTTCTGTCGCACACTATTGTTTGTCGTACACTATTGTTTCTGTCGCACACTATTGTTTGTGTCGCACACTATTGTTTGTCGCGACACTATTGTTTGTCACACACAATTGTTTCTGTCGCACACTATTGTTTGTCGCACACTATTGTTTCTGTCGCACACTATTGTTTGTCGCACACTATTGTTTCTGTCGCACACTATTGTTTGTCGCACACTATTGTTTCTGTTGCACACTATTGTTTCTGTCACACTATTGTTTGTCGTACACGATTGTTTGTCTCACACTATTGTTTGTCGCACACTATTGTTTCTGTCGCACACTATTGTTTCTGTCACACTATTGTTTCTGTCACACTATTGTTTCTGTCGCACACTATTGTTTGTCGCAGATTATTGTTTCTGTCGCACACTATTGTTTCTGTCACACTATTGTTTCTGTGGCACACTATTGTTTGTGTCGCACACTATTGTTTCTGGAGTACACTATTGTTTGTGTCGCACACTATTGTTTCTGTCGCACTATTGTTTCTGTCGCACACTATTTTTTGTCGCACTATTGTTTCTGTCGCACACTATTGTTTCTGTCGCACACTATTGTTTCTGTCGCACACTATTGTTTCGTCGCACACTATTGTTTCTGTCGCACACTATTGTTTGTCGCACACTATTGTTTCTGTTGCACACTATTGTTTCTGTCACACTATTGTTTGTCGTACACGATTGTTTCTGTCTCACACTATTGTTTGTCGCACACTATTGTTTCTGTCGCACACTATTGTTTCTGTCACACTATTGTTTCTGTCGCACACTATTGTTTCTGTCACACTATTGTTTCTGTCGCACACTATTGTTTGTCGCAGACTATTGTTTCTGTCGCACACTATTGTTTCTGTCACACTATTGTTTCTGTGGCACACTATTGTTTGTGTCGCACACTATTGTTTCTGGAGTACACTATTGTTTGTGTCGCACACTATTGTTTCTGTCACACTATTGTTTCTGTCGCACACTATTTTTTGTCGCAGACTATTGTTTCTGTCGCACACTATTGTTTCTGTCACACTATTGTTTCTGTCGTACACTATTGTTTGTGTCGCACACTATTGTTTCTGTCGCACACTATTGTTTCTGTCACACACTATTGTTTCTATCGCACACTACAGTTTCTGTCGCACAGTATTGTTTGTCGCACACTATTGCTTGTCGCACACTATTGTTTCTGTCGCAGACTATTGTTTCTGTCGTACACTATTGTTTGTGTCGCACACTATTGTTTCTGTCGCACACTATTGTTTCTGTCACACATTATTGTTTGTGTCGCACACTATTGTTTGTGTCGCACACTATTGTTTGTGTCGCAAACTACTGTTTGCCGCACACTATTGTTTTTGTCGCACACTATTGTTTCTGTCGCACACTATTATTTCTGTCGCACACTATTTTTTGTGTCACACACTATTGTTTCTGTCGCACACTATTGTTTGTGTCACAAACTACTGTTTGCCGCACACTATTGTTTCTGTCGCACACTATTGCTTGTCGCACACTATTGTTTCTGTCGCACACTATTGTTTCTGTTGCACACTATTTCTGTCGCACACTATTGTTTCTGTCACACACTACTGTTTGTCGCACACTATTGTTTCTGTCGCACACTATTGTTTCTGTCGCACACTATTTGTCGCACACTATTGTTTCTGTCGCACACTACTGTTTCTGTCGCAAAGTATTGTTTGTCGCACACTATTGTTTCTTTCGCACACTATTATCGCACACTATTGTTTGTCGCACACTATTGTTTCTGTTGCACACTATTGTTTCTGTCGCACACTATTGTTTGTAGCACACTATTGTTTCTGTTGCACACTATTGATTCTGTCGCACACTATTGTTTGTAGCACACTGTTTCTGTTGCACACTATTGTTTCTGTCGCACACTATTGATTGTCGCACACTATTGTTTCTGTCGCACACTATCGCACACTATTGTTTGTCGCACACTATTGTTTCTATCGCACACTACTGTTTGTCGCACACTATTGTTTCTGTCGCACACTATTGTTTCTGTCGCACACTATTGTTTGTAGCACACTATTGTTTCTGTCGCACACTATTGTTTGTTGTACACTATTGTTTCTGTCGCACACTACTGTTTCTGTCGCACAGTATTGTTTGTCGCACACTATTGTTTCTGTCGCACACTATTATCGCACACTAATGTTTGTAGAACACTATTGTTTCTGTCGCACACTATTGTTTGTCGCACACTATTGTTTGTCACACAGTATTGTTTGTCGCACACTATTGTTTCTGTCGCACACTATTATCGCACACTATTGTTTGTCGCACACTATTGTTTCTGTCGCACACTATTATCGCACACTATTGTTTCTGTCGCACACTTGTTTCTGTCGTACACTATTGTTTCTGTCGCACACTATTGTTTGTAGCACACTATTGTTTCTGTCACACACTATTGTTTGTTGTACACTATTGTTTCTGTCGCACACTACTGTTTCTGTCGCACAGTATTGTTTGTCGCACACTATTGTTTCTGTCGCACACTATTATCGCACACTATTGTTTGTCGCACACTATTGTTTCTGTCGCACACTATTGTTTGTCGTACACTATTGTTTCTGTCGCACACTATTGTTTCTGTCGCACACTATTGTTTCTGTCACACACTACTGTTTGTCGCACACTACTGTTTGTCGCACACTATTGTTTGTCACACACTATTGTTTCTGTCGCACACTATTGTTTGTCGTACACTATTGTTTCTGTCGCACACTATTGTTTGTCGTACACTATTGTTTGTGTCGCACACTATTGTTTGTGTCGCACACTATTGTTTGTCGCACACTATTGTTTCTGTCGCACACTATTGTTTGTCACACACAATTGTTTCTGTCGCACACTATTGTTTCTGTCACACACTACTGTTTGTCGCACACTACTGTTTGTCGCACACTATTGTTTCTGTCACACACTATTGTTTCTGTCGCACACTATTGTTTGTCGTACACTATTGTTTCTGTCGCACACTATTGTTTGTCGTACACTATTGTTTCTGTCGCACACTATTGTTTGTGTCGCACACTATTGTTTGTCGCACACTATTGTTTGTCACACACAATTGTTTCTGTCGCACACTATTGTTTGTCGCACACTATTGTTTCTGTCGCACACTATTGTTTGTCGCACACTATTGTTTCTGTCGCACACTATTGTTTGTCGCACACTATTGTTTCTGTTGCACACTATTGTTTCTGTCACACTATTGTTTGTCGTACACGATTGTTTGTCTCACACTATTGTTTGTCGCACACTATTGTTTCTGTCGCACACTATTGTTTCTGTCACACTATTGTTTCTGTCACACTATTGTTTCTGTCGCACACTATTGTTTGTCGCAGACTATTGTTTCTGTCGCACACTATTGTTTCTGTCACACTATTGTTTCTGTGGCACACTATTGTTTGTGTCGCACACTATTGTTTCTGGAGTACACTATTGTTTGTGTCGCACACTATTGTTTCTGTCGCACTATTGTTTCTGTCGCACACTATTTTTTGTCGCAGACTATTGTTTCTGTCGCACACTATTGTTTCTGTCGCACACTATTGTTTGTCGCACACTATTGTTTCTGTCGCACACTATTGTTTGTCGCACACTATTGTTTCTGTTGCACACTATTGTTTCTGTCACACTATTGTTTGTCGTACACGATTGTTTCTGTCTCACACTATTGTTTGTCGCACACTATTGTTTCTGTCGCACACTATTGTTTCTGTCACACTATTGTTTCTGTCGCACACTATTGTTTCTGTCACACTATTGTTTCTGTCGCACACTATTGTTTGTCGCAGACTATTGTTTCTGTCGCACACTATTGTTTCTGTCACACTATTGTTTCTGTGGCACACTATTGTTTGTGTCGCACACTATTGTTTCTGGAGTACACTATTGTTTGTGTCGCACACTATTGTTTCTGTCACACTATTGTTTCTGTCGCACACTATTTTTTGTCGCAGACTATTGTTTCTGTCGCACACTATTGTTTCTGTCACACTATTGTTTCTGTCGCACACTATTGTTTCTGTCGCACAATATTGTTTCTGTCGTACACTATTGTTTCTGTCACACTATTGTTTCTGTCACACACTATTGTTTGTTGCACACTATTGTTTCTGTCGCACACTATTGTTTCTGTCGTACACTATTGTTTGTGTCGCAAACTATTGTTTGTCGCACACTATTGTCTGTGTCGCACACTACTGTTTCTGTCGCACACTGTTTGCCGCACACTATTGTTTCTGTCGCACACTATTGTTTGTGTCGCAAACTATTGTTTGTCGCACACTATTGTTTGTGTCGTACACTATTATTTCTGTCGCACACTATTGTTTGTCGAACACTTAATTCTGTCGCACACTATTATCGCACACTATTGTTTCTGTCGCACACTGTTTCTGTCGCACAGTAGTTTGTCGCACACTATTGTTTGTCACACACTATTGTTTCTGTCGCACACTATTGTTTCTGTCACACACTATTGTTTCTATCGCACACTACAGTTTCTGTCGCACAGTATTGTTTGTCGCACACTATTGCTTGTCGCACACTATTGTTTCTGTCGCAGACTATTGTTTCTGTCGTACACTATTGTTTGTGTCGCACACTATTGTTTCTGTCTCACACTATTGTTTCTGTCACACACTATTGTTTCTATTGCACACTACAGTTTCTGTCGCACAGTATTGTTTGTCGCACACTATTGCTTGTCGCACACTATTGTTTCTGTCGCAGACTATTGTTTCTGTCGTACACTATTGTTTGTGTCGCACACTATTGTTTCTGTCGCACACTATTGTTTCTGTCACACATTATTGTTTGTGTCGCACACTATTGTTTGTGTCGCACACTATTGTTTGTGTCGCAAACTACTGTTTGCCGCACACTATTGTTTTTGTCGCACACTATTGTTTCTGTCGCACACTATTATTTCTGTCGCACACTATTTTTTGTGTCGCACACTATTGTTTCTGTCGCACACTATTGTTTGTGTCACAAACTACTGTTTGCCGCACACTATTGTTTCTGTCGCACACTATTGCTTGTCGCACACTATTGTTTCTGTCGCACACTATTGTTTCTGTTGCACACTATTTCTGTCGCACACTATTGTTTCTGTCACACACTACTGTTTGTCGCACACTATTGTTTCTGTCGCACACTATTGTTTCTGTCGCACACTATTTGTCGCACACTATTGTTTCTGTCGCACACTACTGTTTCTGTCGCAAAGTATTGTTTGTCGCACACTATTGTTTCTGTCGCACACTATTATCGCACACTATTGTTTGTCGCACACTATTGTTTCTGTTGCACACTATTGTTTCTGTCGCACACTATTGTTTGTAGCACACTATTGTTTCTGTTGCACACTATTGTTTCTGTCGCACACTATTGTTTGTAGCACACTGTTTCTGTTGCACACTATTGTTTCTGTCGCACACTATTGATTGTCGCACACTATTGTTTCTGTCGCACACTATTATCGCACACTATTGTTTGTCGCACACTATTGTTTCTATCGCACACTACTGTTTGTCGCACACTATTGTTTCTGTCGCACACTATTGTTTCTGTCGCACACTATTGTTTGTAGCACACTATTGTTTCTGTCGCACACTATTGTTTGTTGTACACTATTGTTTCTGTCGCACACTACTGTTTCTGTCGCACAATATTGTTTGTCGCACACTATTGTTTCTGTCGCACACTATTTCTGTCGCACACTATTGTTTCTGTCACACACTACTGTTTGTCGCACACTATTGTTTCTGTCGCACACTATTGTTTCTGTCGCACACTATTTGTCGCACACTATTGTTTCTGTCGCACACTACTGTTTCTGTCGCAAAGTATTGTTTGTCGCACACTATTGTTTCTGTCGCACACTATTATCGCACACTATTGTTTGTCGCGACACTATTGTTTCTGTCGCACACTATTATCGCACACTAATGTTTGTAGCACACTATTGTTTCTGTCGCACACTATTGTTTGTCGCACACTATTGTTTGTCACACAGTATTGTTTGTCGCACACTATTGTTTCTGTCGCACACTATTATCGCACACTATTATCGCCCTATTGTTTGTCGCACATTATTGTTTCTGTCGCACACTACTGTTTCTGTCGCACACTATTGTTTGTCGCGACACTATTGTTTCTGTCGCACACTTGTTTCTGTCGTACACTATTGTTTCTGTCGCACACTATTGTTTGTAGCACACTATTGTTTCTGTCACACACTATTGTTTGTTGTACACTATTGTTTCTGTCGCACACTACTGTTTCTGTCGCACAGTATTGTTTGTCGCACACTATTGTTTCTGTCGCACACTATTATCGCACACTATTGTTTGTCACACACTATTGTTTCTGTCGCACACTATTGTTTGTCGCACACTATTGTTTGTAGCACACTATTGTTTCTGTTGCACACTATTGTTTCTGTCGCACACTATTGTTTGTCGCACACTATTGTTTCTGTCGCACACTATTATCGCACACTATTGTTTGTCGCACACTATTGTTTCTGTTGCACACTACTGTTTCTGTCGCACACTATTGTTTGTCGCACACTATTGTTTCTGTCGCACACTATTGTTTCTGTCGCACACTATTGTTTGTCGCACAATACTGTTTCTGTCGCACACTATTGTTTGTTGTACACTATTGTTTCTGTCGCACACTACTGTTTCTGTCGCACAGTATTGTTTGTCGCACACTATTGTTTCTGTTGCACACTATTATCGCACACTATTGTTTGTCGCACACTATTGTTTGTCGCACACTATTGTTTGTAGCACACTATTGTTTCTGTTGCACACTATTGTTTCTGTCGCACACTATTGTTTGTCGCACACTATTGTTTCTGTCGCACACTATTGTTTGTCGCACACTACTGTTTCTGTCGCACACTATTGTTTGTTGTACACTATTGTTTCTGTCGCACACTACTGTTTCTGTCGCACAGTATTGTTTGTCGCACACTATTGTTTCTGTCGCACACTATTATCGCACACTATTGTTTGTCGCACACTATTGTTTCTGTCGCACACTATTGTTTGTCGCACACTACTGTTTGTCGCACACTACTGTTTGTAGCACACTATTGTTTGTCGCAAACTATTTGTTGTACACTATTGTTTCTGTTGCACACTATTGTTTGTCGCACACTACTGTTTCTGTCGCACACTATTTGTTGTACACTATTGTTTCTGTTGCACACTATTGTTTGTCGCACACTTGTTTCTGTCGCACACTATTGTTTCTGTCGCACACTATTGTTTGTAGCACACTATTGTTTCTGTTGCACACTACTGTTTCTGTCACACACTATTGTTTGTAGCACACTATTGTTTCTGTCGCACACTATTGTTTCTGTTGCTCACTATTGTTGTCGCACACTATTGTTTGTTGTACACTATTGTTTCTGTCGCACACTATTGTTTCTGTCGCACACCATTGTTTGTTGCACACTACTGTTTCTGTCACACTATTGATTGTCGTACACTATTGTTTCTGTCGCACACCATTGTTTCTGTCACACAGTGATACATTTTGTGACCACAGAATCACACAATCAATCTTGGGCTCACCAAACTACATTTTGTACCAAAATGGCAGCTAGCAGTGTCATCTGATGACATTGTGAACAGGAATAATCCAAGCAATGTGTGACACAGAGTGTTATTGTGTGCCTGGCTGCAGCGGTGACGGTCAGAGTGCAGTGAGGCCAGTGACTGGCTGCAGCAGGATTCTGTGAATACAGCCATGTTCCCAGATCGTGACGGGGAGGCCCAGAGCTCATCGCTGGGAGGATGGTTAAATATAGGGGTATTTACTATATTATATCATTCCCTGCACCAGTTTGTTTGTTTTTTATTTGGCTAACCCCTTTAATTTGCACCATGAGCTGGCGTACAGGCTTAGCAGTAAATTTATTATATGGTTATTGTTTTTGCACTTTGCTAATAATAATAATAATAGTCCTTTAATAGTCCCACAATGGGGAAATTCAGTATGGATTAGAGATAAAGCGAGGATAACTTAAAGATGCATCAAAGTGCAACAAAAATTGTGCCAAAATTTGGTGCACTTATGATACACGTGCACTAAGTCAGTCAACCAACAGACAGGTTAAAATTACATAAACGTGTTGGAAGATGCAGCAAATCCATCCTGTGATAAATCTGTCGCACCTGTACCCTGCCCGGTCAGACATGAGCCCCAAAGGATACACGTCTAACTATCTCCATTACTGCGCTCTATTCACTGCGATCCTCACCACAGCCACAGTAACATCCAGGCCACAAACCACAGGTAGCTCTGCTACATGCAGCATCCCGATATTCATATCATCCTCGAGACACACCCAAAGCCTCCGCGTACGTCTGCTTCAGTTAACGCCATTAGTCTGACTACAATTAATAGAGCGCGACCACGTTTGTAAATCTTGAGGTTTGGCGCCATCAGACGATTTGCTTCCAGTCATACTATAAAAAGATGAGCAGGAAATATGAGCCCATCCTGATCCGACTCCATGGGTGAAGCCTCGTAATACGGGTGACAACCAGTGACGGCAGACATTGCAGGTCCTGTACGAGTAGTCGGCCAGCCTTCTCAGGCCATGAATCAGCTTTGTTACCTTTCCATCTGCTCTTAAGGCTTTGGTCACTTTAGTTATTTTGGTGCAGTTTGCCAGCCTGTTTATGTGTAGTACTGTATGAACAAGGCTCTATGTAAACGCTGGGGAGCCAGGGCCCCCAGAAGGGCTATAACACTTAGGGCCCAGCCTCCATCCATGCAAAATATGTGCAATAGGGATATAATATTTGTTGTTAGTAAACAGTAGGGGGCAGAATAGAGTGCGGATGTCTGGACTACTGGCGCCCTCTACTGGACACTAGTGATAAGTGACTGACCACATAGTAACCTCTCTAAGTGGGGCTGTCTGGGTTACTGGCGCCCTCTACTGGACACTAGTGATAAGTGACTGACCACATAGTCACCTCTCTAAGTGGGGCTGTCTGGACTACTGGCCCCCTCTACTGGACACTAGTGATAAGTGACTGACCACACAGTCACCCCTCTAAGTGGGGCTGTCTGGACTACTGGCGCCCTCTACTGGACACTAGTGATAAGTGACTGACCACATAGTCACCTCTCTAAGTGGGGCTGTCTGGGTTACTGGCGCCCTCTACTGGACACTAGTGATAAGTGACTGACCACATAGTCACCTCTCTAAGTGGGACTGTCTGGACTACTGGCGCCCTCTACTGGGCACTAGTGATAAGTGACTGACCGCATAGTCACCCCTCTAAGTGGGGCTGTCTGGACTACTGGCGGCCTCTACTGGACACTAGTGATAAGTGACTGACCACATAGTCACCCCTCTAAGTGGGGCTGTCTGGGCTACTGGCGCCCTCTACTGGACACTAGTGATAAGTGACTGATCGCATAGTCACCCCTCTAAGTGGGGCTGTCTGGGTTACTGGTGCCCTCTACTGGACACTAGTGATAAGTGACTGACCACATAGTCACCCCTCTAAGTGGGGCTGTCTGGGCTACTGGCGCCCTCTACTGGACACTAGTGATAAGTGTCTGACCACATAGTCACCCCTCTAAGTGGGGCTGTCTGGGTTACTGGTGCCCTCTACTGGACACTAGTGATAAGTGACTGACCCCATAGTCACCCCTCTAAGTGGGGCTGTCTGGACTACTGGTGCCCTCTACTGGACACTAGTGATAAGTGACTGACCACATAGTCACCTCTCTAAGTGGGGTTGTCTGGACTACTGGCGCCCTCTACTGGGCACTAGTGATAAGTGACTGACCACATAGTCACCCCTCTAAGTGGGGCTGTCTGGGTTACTGGCGCCCTCTACTGGACACTAGTGATAAGTGACTGACCACATAGTCACCTCTCTAAGTGGGGCTGTCTTGGCTACTGGTGCCCTCTACTGGGCACTAGTGATAAGTGACTGACCACATAGTTACCTCTCTAAGTGGGGCTGTCTGGACTACTGGCGCCCTCTACTGGACACTAGTGATAAGTGACTGACCACACAGTCACCCCTCTAAGTGAGGCTGTCTGGACTACTGGCGCCCTCTACTGGGCACTAGTGATAAGTGACTGACCACATAGTCACCCCTCTAAGTGGGGCTGTCTGGACTACTGGTGCCCTCTACTGGACACTAGTGATAAGTGACTGACCCCATAGTCACCTCTCTAAGTGGGGCTGTCTGGACTACTGGCGCCATCTACTGGACACTAGTGATAAGTGACTGACCACACAGTCACCCCTCTAAGTGGGGCTGTCTGGGTTACTGGCGCCCTCTACTGGACACTAGTGATAAGTGACTGACCACATAGTCACCTCTCTAAGTGGGGCTGTCTGGACTACGGGCGCCCTCTACTGGACACTAGTGATAAGTGACTGACCACATAGTCACCCCTCTAAGTGGGGCTGTCTGGGTTACTGGCGCCCTCTACTGGACACTAGTGATAAGTGACTGACCGCACAGTCACCTCTCTAAGTGGGCCTGTCTGGGTTACTGGCGCCCTCTACTGGACACTAGTGATAAGTGACTGACCACATAGTAACCTCTCTAAGTGGGGCTGTCTGGGTTACTGGCGCCCTCTACTGGACACTAGTGATAAGTGACTGACCACATAGTCACCTCTCTAAGTGGGGCTGTCTGGACTACTGGCGCCCTCTACTGGACACTAGTGATAAGTGACTGACCACAGTCACCTCTCTAACTGGGACTGTCTGGACTACTGGCGCCCTCTACTGGACACTAGTGATAAGTGTCTGACCACATAGTCACCTCTCTAAGTGGGACTGTCTGGACTACTGGCGCCCTCTACTGGGCACTAGTGATAAGTGACTGACCACATAGTCACCCCTCTAAGTGGGGCTGTCTGGGCTACTGGTGCCCTCTACTGGACACTAGTGATAAGTGACTGACCACATAGTCACCCCTCTAAGTGGGGCTGTCTGGACTACTGGCGCCCTCTACTGGACACTAGTGATAAGTGACTGATCGCATAGTCACCTAAGTGGGGCTGTCTGGACTACTGGCGCCCTCTACTGGGCACTAGTGATAAGTGACTGACCCCATAGTCACCTCTCTAAGTGGGGCTGTCTGGGTTACTGGCGCCCTCTACTGGGCACTAGTGATAAGTGACTGACCACATAGTCACCTCTCTAAGTGGGGCTGTCTGGACTACTGGCGCCCTCTACTGGACACTAGTGATAAGTGACTGACCACATAGTCACCTCTCTAAGTGGGGCTGTCTGGGTTACTGGCGCCCTCTACTGGACACTAGTGATAAGTGACTGACCCCATAGTCACCCCTCTAAGTGGGGCTGTCTGGGTTACTGGCGCCCTCTACTGGACACTAGTGATAAGTGACTGACCCCATAGTCACCCCTCTAAGTGGGGCTGTCTGGGTTACTGGCGCCCTCTACTGGACACTAGTGATAAGTGACTGACCCCATAGTCACCCCTCTAAGTGGGGCTGTCTGGGTTACTGGCGCCCTCTACTGGACACTAGTGATAAGTGACTGACCACATAGTCACCCCTCTAAGTGAGGCTGTCTGGGTTACTGGCGCCCTCTACTGGACACTAGTGATAAGTGACTGACCACATAGTCACCTCTCTAAGTGGGGCTGTCTGGGTTACTGGCGCCCTCTACTGGACACTAGTGATAAGTGACTGACCACATAGTCACCTCTCTAAGTGGGGCTGTCTGGGTTACTGGCGCCCTCTACTGGGCAGTAGTGATAAGTGACTGACCACATAGTTACCTCTCTAAGTGGGGCTGTCTGGGTTACTGGTGCCCTCTACTGGACACTAGTGATAAGTGACTGACCACATAGTCACCCCTCTAAGTGGGGCTGTCTGGACTACTGGCGCCCTCTACTGGACACTAGTGATAAGTGACTGACCACATAGTCACCTCTCTAAGTGGGGCTGTCTGGGTTACTGGCGCCCTCTACTGGACACTAGTGATAAGTGACTGACCACATAGTAACCTCTCTAAGTGGGGCTGTCTGGGTTACTGGCGGCCTCTACTGGACACTAGTGATAAGTGACTGACCACATAGTCACCTCTCTAAGTGGGACTGTCTGGACTACTGGCGCCCTCTACTGGACACTAGTGATAAGTGACTGACCACATAGTCACCTCTCTAAGTGGGGCTGTCTGGACTACTGGCGCCCTCTACTGGACACTAGTGATAAGTGACTGACCACATAGTCACCTCTCTAAGTGGGGCTGTCTGGACTACTGGTGCCCTCTACTGGACACTAGTGATAAGTGACTGACCACATAGTCACCTAAGTGGGGCTGTCTGGACTACTGGCGCCCTCTACTGGACACTAGTGATAAGTGACTGATCGCATAGTCACCCCTCTAAGTGGGGCTGTCTGGGTTACTGGTGCCCTCTACTGGACACTAGTGATAAGTGACTGATCGCATAGTCACCCCTCTAAGTGGGGCTGTCTGGGTTACTGGCGCCCTCTACTGGACACTAGTGATAAGTGACTGACCACATAGTCACCTCTCTAAGTGGGGCTGTCTGGACTACTGGCGCCCTCTACTGGACACTAGTGATAAGTGACTGACCACATAGTCACCTCTCTAAGTGGGGCTGTCTGGGCTACTGGCGCCCTCTACTGGACACTAGTGATAAGTGACTGACCACATAGTCACCCCTCTAAGTGGGGCTGTCTGGGCTACTGGCGCCCTCTACTGGACACTAGTGATAAGTGACTGACCACATAGTCACCCCTCTAAGTGGGGCTGTCTGGACTACTGGCGCCCTCTACTGGACACTAGTGATAAGTGACTGACCACATAGTCACCTCTCTAAGTGGGGCTGTCTGGACTACTGGTGCCCTCTACTGGACACTAGTGATAAGTGACTGACCACATAGTCACCTCTCTAAGTGGGGCTGTCTGGGTTACTGGTGCCCTCTACTGGACACTAGTGATAAGTGACTGACCACATAGTCACCCCTCTAAGTGGGGCTGTCTGGACTACTGGCGCCCTCTACTGGACACTAGTGATAAGTGACTGACCCCATAGTCACCCCTCTAAGTGGGGCTGTCTGGACTACTGGCGGCCTCTACTGGGCACTAGTGATAAGTGACTGACCACATAGTCACCCCTCTAAGTGGGGCTGTCTGGACTACTGGCGCCCTCTACTGGGCACTAGTGATAAGTGACTGACCACATAGTCACCTCTCTAAGTGGGGCTGTCTGGACTACTGGCGCCCTCTACTGGACACTAGTGATAAGTGACTGATCGCATAGTCACCTAATTGGGGCTGTCTGGACTACTGGCGCCCTCTACTGGACACTAGTGATAAGTGACTGACCACATAGTCACCTCTCTAAGTGGGGCTGTCTGGACTACTGGCGCCCTCTACTGGACACTAGTGATAAGTGACTGATCGCATAGTCACCTCTCTAAGTGGGTCTGTCTGGACTACTGGCGCCCTCTACTGGGCACTAGTGATAAGTGACTGACCCCATAGTCACCTCTCTAAGTGGGGCTGTCTGGGCTACTGGCGCCCTCTACTGGACACTAGTGATAAGTGACTGACCACATAGTCACCTCTCTAAGTGGGACTGTCTGGGCTACTGGCGCCCTCTACTGGACACTAGTGATAAGTGACTGACCACATAGTCACCCCTCTAAGTGGGGCTGTCTGGGCTACTGGCGCCCTCTACTGGACACTAGTGATAAGTGTCTGACCACATAGTCACCCCTCTAAGTGGGGCTGTCTGGGTTACTGGTGCCCTCTACTGGGCACTAGTGATAAGTGACTGACCACATAGTCACCCCTCTAAGTGGGGCTGTCTGGGCTACTGGTGCCCTCTACTGGACACTAGTGATAAGTGACTGACCACATAGTCACCTCTCTAAGTGGGGTTGTCTGGACTACTGGCGCCCTCTACTGGACACTAGTGATAAGTGACTGACCACATAGTCACCCCTCTAAGTGGGGCTGTCTGGGTTACTGGCGCCCTCTACTGGACACTAGTGATAAGTGACTGACCACATAGTCACCTCTCTAAGTGGGGCTGTCTGGGCTACTGGTGCCCTCTACTGGGCACTAGTGATAAGTGACTGACCACATAGTCACCTCTCTAAGTGGGGCTGTCTGGGTTACTGGTGCCCTCTACTGGACACTAGTGATAAGTGACTGACCACATAGTCACCTCTCTAAGTGGGGCTGTCTGGGTTACTGGCGCCCTCTACTGGACACTAGTGATAAGTGACTGACCCCATAGTCACCCCTCTAAGTGGGGCTGTCTGGGTTACTGGCGCCCTCTACTGGACACTAGTGATAAGTGACTGACCACATAGTCACCCCTCTAAGTGAGGCTGTCTGGAATACTGGCGCCCTCTACTGGACACTAGTGATAAGTGACTGACCCCATAGTCACCCCTCTAAGTGGGGCTGTCTGGGTTACTGGCGCCCTCTACTGGACACTAGTGATAAGTGACTGACCACATAGTCACCTCTCTAAGTGGGACTGTCTGGGTTACTGGCGCCCTCTACTGGACACTAGTGATAAGTGACTGACCACATAGTCACCTCTCTAAGTGGGACTGTCTGGACTACTGGCCCCCTCTACTGGACACTAGTGATAAGTGACTGACCCCATAGTCACCCCTCTAAGTGGGGCTGTCTGGGTTACTGGGGCCCTCTACTGGACACTAGTGATAAGTGACTGACCACATAGTCACCTCTCTAAGTGGGGCTGTCTGGACTACTGGTGCCCTCTACTGGACACTAGTGATAAGTGACTGACCACATAGTCACCTCTCTAAGTGGGGCTGTCTGGACTACTGGCGCCCTCTACTGGACACTAGTGATAAGTGACTGACCACATAGTCACCCCTCTAAGTGGGGCTGTCTGGGCTACTGGCGCCCTCTACTGGACACTAGTGATAAGTGACTGACCCCATAGTTACCTCTCTAAGTGGGGCTGTCTGGACTACTGGCGCCCTCTACTGGGCACTAGTGATAAGTGACTGACCACATAGTCACCTCTCTAAGTGGGGCTGTCTGGACTACTGGCGCCCTCTACTGGACACTAGTGATAAGTGACTGACCACATAGTCACCCCTCTAAGTGGGGCTGTCTGGGCTACTGGCGCCCTCTACTGGACACTAGTGATAAGTGACTGACCCCATAGTCACCCCTCTAAGTGGGGCTGTCTGGACTACTGGCGCCCTCTACTGGACACTAGTGATAAGTGACTGACCACATAGTCACCCCTCTAAGTGGGGCTGTCTGGGCTACTGGCGCCCTCTACTGGACACTAGTGATAAGTGACTGACCACATAGTCACCTCTCTAAGTGGGGCTGTCTGGGTTACTGGCGCCCTCTACTGGACACTAGTGATAAGTGACTGACCACATAGTCACCTCTCTAAGTGGGGCTGTCTGGGTTACTGGCGCCCTCTACTGGACACTAGTGATAAGTGACTGACCCCATAGTCACCCCTCTAAGTGGGGCTGTCTGGACTACTGGCGCCCTCTACTGGACACTAGTGATAAGTGACTGATCGCATAGTCACCTCTCTAAGTGGGCCTGTCTGGGTTACTGGCGCCCTCTACTGGACACTAGTGATAAGTGACTGACCACATAGTCACCTCTCTAAGTGGGGCTGTCTGGGTTACTGGCGCCCTCTACTGGACACTAGTGATAAGTGACTGACCGCATAGTCACCTCTCTAAGTGGGGCTGTCTGGACTACTGGCGCCCTCTACTGGACACTAGTGATAAGTGACTGACCGCATAGTCACCTCTCTAAGTGGGACTGTCTGGGCTACTGGTGCCCCCTACTGGACACTAGTGATAAGTGACTGACCACATAGTCACCTCTCTAAGTGGGGCTGTCTGGGTTACTGGCGGCCTCTACTGGACACTAGTGATAAGTGACTGATCGCATAGTCACCTAAGTGGGGCTGTCTGGACTACTGGCGCCCTCTACTGGACACTAGTGATAAGTGACTGACCACATAGTCACCTCTCTAAGTGGGACTGTCTGGACTACTGGCGCCCTCTACTGGACACTAGTGATAAGTGACTGACCACATAGTCACCTCTCTAAGTGGGGCTGTCTGGACTACTGGCGCCCTCTACTGGACACTAGTGATAAGTGACTGACCACATAGTCACCCCTCTAAGTGGGGCTGTCTGGGTTACTGGCGCCCTCTACTGGACACTAGTGATAAGTGACTGACCACATAGTCACCTCTCTAAGTGGGACTGTCTGGGTTTCTGGCGCCCTCTACTGGACACTAGTGATAAGTGACTGACCGCACAGTCACCTCTCTAAGTGGGGCTGTCTGGACTACTGGCGCCCTCTACTGGGCACTAGTGATAAGTGACTGACCGCACAGTCACCTCTCTAAGTGGGGCTGTCTGGGTTACTGGCGCCCTCTACTGGACACTAGTGATAAGTGACTGACCACATAGTCACCTCTCTAAGTGGGGCTGTCTGGGCTACTGGTGCCCTCTACTGGACACTAGTGATAAGTGACTGACCACATAGTCACCTCTCTAAGTGGGGCTGTCTGGACTACTGGCGCCCTCTACTGGACACTAGTGATAAGTGACTGACCACACAGTCACCCCTCTAAGTGGGGCTGTCTGGACTACTGGCGCCCTCTACTGGGCACTAGTGATAAGTGACTGACCACATAGTCACCTCTCTAAGTGGGGCTGTCTGGGCTACTGGCGCCCTCTACTGGGCACTAGTGATAAGTGACTGACCACATAGTCACCTCTCTAAGTGGGGCTGTCTGGGTTACTGGCGGCCTCTACTGGACACTAGTGATAAGTGACTGATCGCATAGTCACCTAAGTGGGGCTGTCTGGACTACTGGCGCCCTCTACTGGACACTAGTGATAAGTGACTGACCACATAGTCACCTCTCTAAGTGGGACTGTCTGGACTACTGGCGCCCTCTACTGGACACTAGTGATAAGTGACTGACCACATAGTCACCTCTCTAAGTGGGACTGTCTTGGTTTCTGGCGCCCTCTACTGGACACTAGTGATAAGTGACTGACCGCACAGTCACCTCTCTAAGTGGGGCTGTCTGGACTACTTGCGCCCTCTACTGGGCACTAGTGATAAGTGACTGATCGCATAGTCACCTCTCTAAATGGGGCTGTCTGGGTTACTTGCGCCCTCTACTGGACACTAGTGATAAGTGATTGAAGCAATAGTCACCCCTCTCAGTGGGACTCTCTGGATGACTGGCGCCCTCTACTGGACAGTATGACAAACTGTACTGACCATAGCGTGAACACACCCGTTATAGTAATGAAGCTGCAGAGAAGCTCCGAGCATGCACATACTACATGTATAGTCACAATCTGGGTCACAGGCGGTGTATATCCTGACACACTGACATGCCAGTAACATCACGTGGCTCGATGTCTGTGCCAGTCCCCATTTATAGGAGATATTACACATATCCTTGTGACTATATCCTTGTGGTTACCATAGATACAGTCCTGGCCAATCACATAGCAGCCGCTGACCCTCCTTGTGCGTGCGCAGGTACAGATAAAACATGTCAGTGGATTCATATACAACATGATGGGGTGTAGCTGCATACTGGACTGTACCCCGACATGTAACACGGCCCCCACCCTCTATATGTATATACCTACTATACACACATCTATATTACATATGTATTCATTTCTATATGTAATACTGTATACCACCAGCTATGATTAGAACTGAATGCTATATTGTATATGTGCTATTGGTATATACAGTAAGCTGCTTATACAGTGGGGGAAAAAGTATTTAGTCAGCCCCCAATTGTGCAAGTTCTCCCACATATAAAGATGACGCCGGCCTGTAATTGTCATCATAGGTAGACCTCAACTATGAGAGACAAAATGAGAAAACTAATCCAGAAAATCACATTGTCTGATTTTTTTAAGAATTTGTTTGCAAATTATGGTGGAAAATAAGTATTTGGTCACCTACAAACAAGCAAGATTTCTGTCTCTCCCAGACCTGTAACTTCTCCTGTAAGAGGCTCCTCTGTCCTCCACTCATTACCTGTAGTAATGGCTCCTGTATGACATTGTTATCAGTATAAAAGACTCCTGTCCACAACCTCAGTCACACTCCAAACTCCACTATGGTGAAGACCAAAGAGCTGTGGAAGGACCAGAAACAAAATGGTAGCCCTGCACCAGGCTGGGAAGACTGAATCTGCAATAGGCAAGCAGCTTGGTGTGAAGAAATCACCTGTGGGAGCAATAATTAGAAAATGAGAGACATACAAGACCACTGATAATCTCCCTCCATCAGGGGCTCCACGCAAGATCTCACCCCGTGGGGTCAAAATGATCACAAGAACGGTGAGCAAAAATCCCAGAACCCCACGGGGGGACCTAGTGAGTGACCTGCAGAAAGCTGGGACTAACGTAACAAAGGCTACCGTCAGTAACACACTACGCCGCCAGGGACTCAGATCCTGCAGTGCCAGACGTGTCCCCCTGCTTAAGCCAGGACATATCCGGGCCCGTCTGAAGTTTGCTAGAGAGCATTTGGATGTTCCAGAAGAGTATTGGGAGAATGTCATATGGTCAGATGAAACCAAAGTACAACTGTTTGGTAGAAACACAACTCGTGGTGTTTGGAGGAGAGTGAATGCTGAGTTGTATCCAGAGAACACCAGACCTACTGTGAAGCATGGGGGGGCAACATCATGTATGGGGCTGTTTCTCTGCAAAGGGACCAGGACGACTGATCCGTGTACATGAAAGAATGAATGGGGCCATGTATGGTGAGATTGTGAGTGCAAACCTCCTTCCATCAGCAAGGGCATTGAAGATGAAACGTGGCTGGGTCTTTCAGCATGACAATGATCCCAAGCACACTGCCAGGACAACGAAGGAGCGGCTTCGTAAGAAGCATTACAGGGTCCTGGAGTGGCCTAGCCAGTCTCCAGATCTCAGCCCCATAGAAAACCTTTGGAGGGAGATGAAAGTCCGTGTTGTCCAGCGACAGCCCCAAAACATCCCTGCTCTAGAGGAGATCTGCATGGAGGAATGGGCCAACATACCAGCAACAGTGTGTGCCAACCTTGTGAGGACTTACAGGAAACGTTTCACCTCTGTCATTGCCAACAAAGGAGATAGAACAAAGGATTGAGACGAACTTTTGTTATTGACCAAATACTTATTTTCCACCATAATTTGCAAATAAATTCTTTAAAAATCAGACAATGTGATTTTCTGGATTAGTTTTCTCATTTTGTCTCTCATAGTTGAGGTCTACCTATGATGACAATTACAGGCCGGCCTCATCTTTTAAGTGGGAGAACTTGTACAATTGGTCACAGACTAAATACTTTTCCCCACTGTATGTGATCCCAGTGAGTGCAATAACAACAGCAGCCAGCAGAGGGCACTATAAGACTGAGTGTAGCTGCAGCAGTGAGCAGACATGAGGCTGTAGCCCCGGTAGCCACCATCCACTGTCACTCGGCTTTCTTCCTGGATGTGCCAGTGTTTGTCTCCATGTACCCCTCCCTCTATTATTCTATATTCCTCAGATCTGGCTGCCATCCACTTTACTGCTCGCATTCCCTTCTCTGAATGTATAGAAGAATATAAGAAGCAGGTCACAGAGCGGCTGCCATCATATACACAAGTGTAGGAAGCAGGAGACAGACAATATAATAAGATTGTGCTTACAGTCCGGCCATAGATACAATAGAGAATATAGACACTGCATACAATGCGCATACACATACAGCAGAAGAGGCCAAGACCTGCACAAAATACAAGAAACACACAGAATGTATATGAAAGAGATACAAGAGAGCGCACATACACCAGGAAACACAATGCGGCACACACACATATACAGAGTATCACATGGGACCGAAAAACACACAGTGTAATAGAAAAGGTAAGAACGTCAACCTAAAGGTAACACAAAAAGAACAAGCAAGAATATCATTATACAAGAACATACAGGGACATAAAGCTAAAGGTAACATATACAGGAACATATACATAACACATACATAACATACAGGGACATATACATAACACATACATAACATACAGGGACATATACATAACACATACATAACATACAGGGACATATACATAACACATACATAACATACAGGGACATATACATAACACATACATAACATACAGCGACATATACATAACACATACATAACATACAGGGACATATACATAACACATACATAACATACAGGGACATATACAGTCATGGCCAAAAGTTTTCAGAATGATACAAATATTAATTTTTACAAAGTCTACTGCTTCAGTTTTTCTAATGGCAATTTGCATATACTCCAGAATGTTATAAAGAGTGATCAGCTTAACAGCAATTACTTGCAAAGTCAATATTTGCCTAGAAAATGAACTTTATCCCCCAAAACACATTTCAACATCATTGCAGCCCTGCCTTAAAAGGACCACCTAACATCGTTTCAGTGATTGCTCCATTAACACAGGTGTGGGTGTTGATGAGGACAGGGCTGGAGATCAATCTGTCATGATTAAGTAAGAATGACACCACTGGACACTTTAAAAGGAGGCTGGTGCTTGCCATCATTGTTTCTCTTCTGTTAACCATGGTTATCTCTAAAGAAACACGTGCAGTCATCATTGCACTGCACAAAAATGGCCTAACTGGGAAGTGTATTGCAGCTAGAAAGATTGCACCTCAGTCAACAATCTATCGCATCATCAAGAACTTCAAGGAGAGAGGTTCCATTGGTGCCAAAAAGGCTCCAGGGCGCCCAAGAAAGACCAGCAAGCGGCAGGACCGTCTCTTAAAAGTGTTTCAGCTGCGGGATGGGGCTACCAGCAGTGCAGAGCTTGCTGAGGAATGGCAGCAGGCAGGTGTGAGTGCATCTGCACGCACTGTGAGGCGGAGACTCTTGGAGCAAGGCCTGGTCTCAAGGAGGGCAGCAAAGAAGCCACTTCTCTCCAGAAAAAACATCAGGGACAGACTGATATTCTGCAAAAGGTACAGGGAGTGGACTGCTGAGGACTGGGGGAAAGTCATTTTCTCTGATGAATCCCCTTTTCCATTGTTTGGAACATCTGGAAAACAGCTTATTCGGAGAAGAAGAGGTGAGCGCTACCACCAGTCTTGTCTCATGCCAACTGTAAAGCATCCTGAAACCATTCATGTGTGGGGTTGCTTCTCAGCCAAGGGAATCGGCTCTCTCACAGTCTTACCTAAAAACACAGCCATGAATAAAGAATGGTACCAGAATGTCCTCCAAGAGCAACTTCTCCCAACCGTCCAAGAGCAGTTTGGCGCTCAACAATGCCTTTTCCAGCATGATGGAGCACCTTGCCATAAAGCAAAGGTGATAACTAAATGGCTCAGGGAACAAAACATAGAGATTTTGGGTCCATGGCCTGGAAACTCCCCAGATCTTAATCCCATTGAGAACTTGTGGTCAATCATCAAGAGATGGGTGGACAAACAAAAACCAACAAATTCAGACAATATTAAAGCATTGATTCTGCAAGAATGGACTGCTATCAGTCAGGATTTGGTCCAGAAGTTGATTGAGAGCATGCCAGGGAGAATTGCAGAGGTCCTGAAGAAGAAGGGTCAACACTGCAAATATTGACTTGCTGCATTAACTCATTCTAAGTGTCAATATAAGCTTCTGTTACTCATAATATGAATGCAATTCTATTTCTGTATGTGATAAAAACATCTGACAAACACACATAAAAACCAGAGGGCAGCAGATCATGTGAAAATAGAATATTTGTGTCATTCTCAAAACTTTTGGCCATGACTGTACATAACACATACATAACATACAGGGACATATACATAACACATACATAACATACAGGGACATATACATAACACATACATAACATACAGCGACATATACATAACACATACATAACATACAGCGACATATACATAACACATACATAACATACAGGGACATATACATAACACATACATAACATACAGGGACATAAAGCTAAAAGTAACATATACATAACATATAGGAACATAAATGTAGCCCAGAGAAATATAAATATGTCACACAGGACCCTAAAGATAAATGTAACCTATAACACTATAACTATAAGAGACAATAAATGATGTAACATATGAGAGGATACACAACATAGCCATATAATAAGAGCAGCCATATAGCGGTACATCTGTAGCGAAGCCGCTGACACACAGGACCCTGTACACACCACACTGTATGACTGGAGCTTTATGTAATGATGCACTATGTATTATCCGTTATGTGATCTGTCAGGGTGCGCACTATATACTGTACTGTGTGTATATATCTATAGGGACACTCCCCTCATATCCCAGAAGAAACAATGGCCAAACTATGAGCATGGGGAAGTGGCGCCATGTGGAGTGCGGTGACATATAGCCATACGATCCTCCATTATCCCTCACTACTTACTGACCGGCACTGCCATCGGACGCCAACAACTGGTTAGCACAGCCACACATGTGACAGACCACATGTATACAGAGAACCATAATCCTGGTGCCACTAGAAGCTGCGTCAGTACTACAGTGTGGACTGTGTCCTGCGGTCACCAGGCTTATTATGGGGCAGAGGGACAATCTCATGCTCTGCTCCCGCTAGGATTACACCTCAATAGTAATAATGGCCACCAGCTCTAGGCTGCACTACTCCAGAGAAGGAAAATCTTATTGCTACAACTTAGGGCTCCTATAACCCAGCATCGGTGCCCAGCCTTACTGGTGTCCTCCAGCTGGGAGAGTGACATGGACATTTACAGCCATCCTGTTTCCTATTAACCAATGGGGCATGTTCATTAAGCATCAGTGCCTGGCCACTCATGTCCTCCAGCTGTGAGGATGACTTGTCTCTAGAGCCACATACACATTCACAGCCATCCTATGTCCTATTCTACTACCAGGTATGTTCTCCTAGCATCAGTGCACAACCTCACTTATATCCACCCGGCTGTGAGGATAATTTTTCTCGAGAGCTGCATGTGCACTCACAGCCATTCTGTGTCCTATTCCATGATGAGGCATGTTCACCCAACATCAGTGCCTGACCTCACTCATGCCCCCATTTGTGAGGATGCCATGTCTCTAAAGCTGTATGTGTATTCACAGCCATCCTGGGTCCTAATTCTCAATGGGGCATGTTCATTCAACATCAGTGCCTTTCTCACATCTTCCAGCTGTGAGGATGACTTGTCTCTAGAGCTACATGCACACTGCAGCCATCCTATGTCTTATTCCACAGTGGGACCTATTACCCAGCATCAGTGCCAGACCTCTCTGATGTCCTACAGCTGTGAGGATGACTTGTCTCTAGAGCTACATGCACATTCACAGCCATCCTATGTCTTATTCCACAGTGGGACATGATACCCAGCATCAGTGCCAGACCTCACTGATGTTCCCCAGCTGTGAGGATGACGTGTCTCTAGAGCTACATGCACACTGTAGCCATCCTATGTCTTATTCCATAGTGGGACATGTTACCCAGCATCAGTGCCAGACCTCTCTGATGTCCTACAGCTGTGAGGATGACTTGTCTCTAGAGCTACATGCACATTCACAGCCATCCTATGTCTTATTCCACAGTGGGACATGATACCCAGCATCAGTGCCAGACCTCACTGATGTTCCCCAGCTGTGAGGATGACGTGTCTCTAGAGCTACATGCACACTGTAGCCATCCTATGTCTTATTCCATAGTGGGACATGTTACCCAGCATCAGTGCCAGACCTCTCTGATGTCCTACAGCTATGAGGATGACTTGTCTCTAGAGCTACATGCACACTGCAGCCATCCTATGTCTTATTCCACAGTGGGACATATTACCCAGCATCAGTGCCAGACCTCTCTGATGTCCTACAGCTGTGAGGATGACTTGTCTCTAGAGCTACATGCACACTGCAGCCATCCTATGTCTTATTCCACAGTGGGACATATTACCCAGCATCAGTGCCAGACCTCTCTGATGTCCTACAGCTGTGAGGATGACTTGTCTCTAGAGCTACATGCACACTGCAGCCATCCTATGTCTTATTCCACAGTGGGACATATTACCCAGCATCAGTGCCAGACCTCTCTGATGTCCTACAGCTGTGAGGATGACTTGTCTCTAGAGCTACATGCACACTGCAGCCATCCTATGTCTTATTCCACAGTGGGACATATTACCCAGCATCAGTGCCAGACCTCTCTGATGTCCTACAGCTGTGAGGATGACTTGTCTCTAGAGCTACATGCACATTGCAGCCATCCTATGTCTTATTCCACAGTGGGACAGGTTCACCTGTAACAAATGCACATCTAGTGCTGGCTAATGTAGTAAAGCAGATGCTGGGCTTTCTAGTCTTCCCCAGTTATCTTTCAGCAGACTACAGTCTGATTACAGCAGTCTGTCGTCTAAAGCACAACACACACTATAAGCTGCAGTCTACAGCCTACCAGCTGATCCTCAGGGAAAGAGAAATCTCCCACGGCCATGCATTATTGTCAGATTGATCTCACGGCTAATGGAAGCGATTGTGCTAATAATATTACAGCAGTCAATGGGCTTTTCAAAGCCTTGTCTTGTATATTATGGAGCGCAGCTCTGAGGGTGGAGGTTCACTAGAAGAATACATTTAGCACTTGTCATACGTAAAGCCGCAGCTTCATTTTATCTGACTTTTCTTTATTCAGCAGTGTTCATTCTCTTCTGCATATGAAAGAGCGTATTGTGTGGCTGCGCGTCCTATCAGGATGAGGTGACGTCTCTCACGTGGCGCTGACCTGTATTATAATGTGTCATTGGATCACTCATCTTATTACTCCATCATTGTTCCTGGCATTCAGAGCTTCTACATGTTGTCAGATCACTATGCATGTTCTTATGCCGCACTGTATTGTACTGTATCACTGCTGGCGCTATTATACTGCACTGCATGCTATTCTAACTCTCTGCGTGTCGCCACATAGCTCTCTGTGTTTCGACATATACACTATTTTGCAATGCATTGCTGGTAATCTGTCTGCAAAAAGGTAAAAAGAACTAGGGCATAGAGGCAAGGAATAATTATTACCAGTCAATCCATCTACAACCGCCCAATGCAGCCAAGGAGCACAATGTGGTTTGGTGACGTCATCGGACAATTAGATTGAGTAGAAATGGGCCTACCTGGTCCACATGGTATCGGTTGGTTCTGCAATATTTGATGAATGAACAACACAATAACACATGTATAGAGATTTGAAGCCCTTCCTACAAGGACAATTCTATCAGGGCAATCCTCAGAATAGCGGCACAAGCATCACAAATAAGCCAGATGGTTTTACCCACGCTTGTGCAAATCACTCTGGTTCTCATCGCTGTGCATGTATACTCCTGGCAGACAGATGGCGGCACATCACAGCATTGATCACTTACGGCCGAAAGTCTAAGAATTGCCCCAATCAATGAAATGTCATCAGTAATGACTACAGGTAGCAAATGTGTCTAAGACAAGCTTTAAGGCGATGTCCATCCTTAAAGGGGGTTTCCAGTATCAAATATTGATGGTGTAATCCTTAGGACAGGTCATCAACAGCAGAACAGTAAGGGTCCAACTCCTCGTACGTCCACCAATCAGCTGACTGAAGGGACTGTGACACATGGCCGAGCGCTACTGCCCTTTACAGTTTAGAATGGTTCGTCTACCTGGACCAGATGTACCTAGTGGCGGTGTGCAGGAGATTGGTGTCAGGAGACAGCAGCTGTACTGCTGGGTGACTGGTAGTACTACAAGACTGTGCATGGAAAGGCTATGAAGAGGAGCTCAGACAGTCTGCAGGCCCCTACATATTCACAATCTGCACAGGTATAAAGACCCAACACCCACCGATCACAAACAGATGGTATATCCTAATAATAGGCCATTGCTTTATGCTATGGCAATAACCCTTTAAAGATATATAATTATATACTTTTTATATATCCATTTTATTACTGATCCTGAGTTACATCCTGTATTATACTCCAGAGCTGCGCTCACTATTCTGCTGGTGCAGTCACTGTGTACATACATTACATTACTTATCCTGTATATCCTGAGTTACATCCTGTATTATACTCCAGAGCTGCGCTCACTATTCTGCTGGTGCAGTCACTGTGTACATACATTACATTACTTATCCTGTATTATACTCCAGAGCTGCGCTCACTATTCTGCTGGTGCAGTCACTGTGTACATACATTACATTACTTATCCTGTACTGATCCTGAGTTACATCCTGTATTATACTCCAGAGCTGCGCTCACTATTCTGCTGGTGCAGTCACTGTGTACATACATTACATTACTTATCCTGTACTGATCCTGAGTTACATCCTGTATTATGCTCCAGAGCTGCGCTCACTATTCTGCTGGTGCAGTCACTGTGTACATACATTACATTACTTATCCTGTATTATACTCCAGAGCTGCGCTCACTATTCTGCTGGTACAGTCACTGTGTACATACATTACATTACTTATCCTGTATTATACTCCAGAGCTGCGCTCACTATTCTGCTGGTACAGTCACTGTGTACATACATTACATTACTTATCCTGTACTGATCCTGAGTTACATCCTGTATTATACTCCAGAGCTGCACTCACTATTCTGCTGGTGCAGTCACTGTGTACATACATTACATTACTTATCCTGTACTGATCCTGAGCTACATCCTGTACTATACTCCAGAGCTGCACTCACTATTCTGCTGGTGCAGTCACTGTGTACATACATTACATTACTTATCCTGTATTATACCCCAGAGCTGCACTCACTATTCTGCTGGTACAGTCACTGTGTACATACATTACATTACTTATCCTGTATTATACCCCAGAGCTGCACTCACTATTCTGCTGGTACAGTCACTGTGTACATACATTACATTACTTATCCTGTACTGATCCTGAGTTACATCCTGTGTTATACTCCAGAGCTGCGCTCACTATTCTGCTGGTACAGTCACTGTGTACATACATTACATTACTTATCCTGTACTGATCCTGAGTTACATCCTGTACTATACTCCAGAGCTGCGCTCACTATTCTGCTGGTGCAGTCACTGTGTACATACATTACATTACTTATCCTGTACTGATCCTGAGTTACATCCTGTATTATACTCCAGAGCTGTGCTCACTATTCTGCTGGTGCAGTCACTGTGTACATACATTACATTACTTATCCTGTATTATACTCCAGAGCTGCACTCACTATTCTGCTGGTACAGTCACTGTGTACATACATTACATTACTTATCCTGTACTGATCCTGAGTTACATCCTGTATTATACTCCAGAGCTGCGCTCACTATTCTGATGGTGCAGTCACTGTGTACATACATTACATTACTTATCCTGTACTGATCCTGAGTTACATCCTGTATTATACTCCAGAGCTGCACTCACTATTCTGCTGGTACAGTCACTGTGTACATACATTACATTACTTATCCTGTATTATACTCCAGAGCTGCACTCACTATTCTGCTGGTGCAGTCACTGTGTACATACATTACATTACTTATCCTGTATTATACTCCAGAGCTGCGCTCACTATTCTGCTGGTGCAATCACTGTGTACATACATTACATTACTTATCCTGTACGGATCCTGAGTTACATCCTGTATTATACTCCAGAGCTGCGCTCACTATTCTGCTGGTGCAGTCACTGTGTACATACATTACATTACTTATCCTGTACTGATCCTGAGTTACATCCTGTATTATACTCCAGAGCTGCGCTCACTATTCTGCTGGTACAGTCACTGTGTACATACATTACATTACTTATCCTGTATTATACTCCAGAGCTGCACTCACTATTCTGCTGGTGCAGTCACTGTGTACATACATTACATTACTTATCCTGTACTGATCCTGAGTTACATCCTGTATTATACTCCAGAGCTGCGCTCACTATTCTGCTGGTGCAGTCACTGTGTACATACATTACATTACTTATCCTGTACTGATCCTGAGTTACATCCTGTATTATACTCCAGAGCTGCGCTCACTATTCTGCTGGTACAGTCACTGTGTACATACATTACATTACTTATCCTGTAGGTTATACTCCAGAGCTGCACTCACTATTCTGCTGGTACAGTCACTGTGTACATACATTACATTACTTATCCTGTACTGATCCTGAGTTATATCCTGTATTATACCCCAGAGCTGCGCTCACTATTCTGCTGGTGCAGTCACTGTGTACATACATTACATTACTTATCCTGTACTGATCCTGAGTTACATCCTGTATTATACTCCAGAGCTGCACTCACTATTCTGCTGGTGCAGTCACTGTGTACATACATTACATTACTTATCCTGTACTGATCCTGAGTTACATCCTGTATTATACTCCAGAGCTGCGCTCACTATTCTGCTGGTACAGTCACTGTGTACATACATTACATTACTTATCCTGTATTATACTCCAGAGCTGCACTCACTATTCTGCTGGTACAGTCACTGTGTACATACATTACATTACTTATCCTGTATTATACTCCAGAGCTGCACTCACTATTCTGCTGGTGCAGTCACTGTGTACATACATTACATTACTTATCCTGTATTATACTCCAGAGCTGCGCTCACTATTCTGCTGGTGCAGTCACTGTGTACATACATTACATTACTTATCCTGTACTGATCCTGAGTTACATCCTGTATTATACTCCAGAGCTGCGCTCACTATTCTGCTGGTACAGTCACTGTGTACATACATTACATTACTTATCCTGTATTATACTCCAGAGCTGCACTCACTATTCTGCTGGTGCAGTCACTGTGTACATACATTACATTACTTATCCTGTATTATACTCCAGAGCTGCGCTCACTATTCTGCTGGTGCAGTCACTGTGTACATACATTACATTACTTATCCTGTATTATACTCCAGAGCTGCGCTCACTATTCTGCTGGTGCAGTCACTGTGTACATACATTACATTACTTATCCTGTACTGATCCTGAGTTACATCCTGTATTATACTCCAGAGCTGTGCTCACTATTCTGCTGGTACAGTCACTGTGTACATACATTACATTACTTATCCTGTACTGATCCTGAGTTACATCCTGTATTATACTCCAGAGCTGCGCTCACTATTCTGCTGGTGCAGTCACTGTGTACATACATTACATTACTTATCCTGTATTATACTCCAGAGCTGCGCTCACTATTCTGCTGGTACAGTCACTGTGTACATACATTACATTACTTATCCTGTATTTTATACTCCAGAGCTGCGCTCACTATTCTGCTGGTACAGTCACTGTGTACATACATTACATTACTTATCCTGTACTGATCCTGAGTTACATCCTGTATTATACTCCAGAGCTGCGCTCACTATTCTGCTGGTACAGTCACTGTGTACATACATTACATTACTTATCCTGTATTATACTCCAGAGCTGCACTCACTATTCTGCTGGTACAGTCACTGTGTACATACATTACATTACTTATCCTGCCTGTCCTGAGTTACATCCTGTATTATACTCCAGAGCTGCGCTCACTATTCTGCTGGTACAGTCACTGTGTACATACATTACATTACTTATCCTGTACTGATCCTGAGTTACATCCTGTATTATACTCCAGAGCTGCGCTCACTATTCTGCTGGTACAGTCACTGTGTACATACATTACATTACTTATCCTGTACTGATCCTGGTTACATCCTGTTTATACTCCAGAGCTGCGCTCACTATTCTGCTGGTGCAGTCACTGTGTATATACATTACATTACTTATCCTGTATTATACTCCAGAGCTGCGCTTACTATTCTGCTGGTGCAGTCACTGTGTACATACATTACATTACTTATCCTGTACTGATCCTGAGTTACATCCTGTATTATACTCCAGAGCTGCGCTCACTATTCTGCTGGTGCAGTCACTGTGTATATACATTACATTACTTATCCTGTATTATACTCCAGAGCTGCGCTCACTATTCTGCTGGTGCAGTCACTGTGTACATACATTACATTACTTATCCTGTATTATACTCCAGAGCTGCGCTCACTATTCTGCTGGTACAGTCACTGTGTACATACATTACATTACTTATCCTGTATTATACTCCAGAGCTGCACTCACTATTCTGCTGGTACAGTCACTGTGTACATACATTACATTACTTATCCTGTACTGATCCTGAGTTACATCCTGTATTATACTCCAGAGCTGCGCTCACTATTCTGCTGGTACAGTCACTGTGTACATACATTACATTACTTATCCTGTACTGATCCTGAGTTACATCCTGTATTATACTCCAGAGCTGCGCTCACTATTCTGCTGGTACAGTCACTGTGTACATACATTACATTACTTATCCTGTATTATACTCCAGAGCTGCGCTCACTATTCTGCTGGTGCAGTCACTGTGTACATACATTACATTACTTATCCTGTACTGTCCTGGTTACATCCTGTATTATACTCCAGAGCTGCGCTCACTATTCTGCTGGTACAGTCACTGTGTACATACATTACATTACTTATCCTGTATTATACTCCAGAGCTGCGCTCACTATTCTGCTGGTGCAGTCACTGTGTACATACATTACATTACTTATCCTGTACTGATCCTGAGTTACATCCTGTATTATACTCCAGGCTGCGCTCACTATTCTGCTGGTGCAGTCACTGTGTACATACATTACATTACTTATCCTGTACTGATCCTGAGTTACATCCTGTATTATACTCCAGAGCTGCGCTCACTATTCTGCTGGTACAGTCACTGTGTACATACATTACATTACTTATCCTGTACTGATCCTGGTTACATCCTGTATTATACTCCAGAGCTGCGCTCACTATTCTGCTGGTACAGTCACTGTGTACATACATTACATTACTTATCCTGTATTATACTCCAGAGCTGCGCTCACTATTCTGCTGGTACAGTCACTGTGTACATACATTACATTACTTATCCTGTACTGATCCTGAGTTACATCCTGTATTATACTCCAGAGCTGCACTCACTATTCTGCTGGTACAGTCACTGTGTACATACATTACATTACTTATCCTGTATTATCTCCAGGCTGCGCTCACTATTCTGCTGGTGCAGTCACTGTGTACATACATTACATTACTTATCCTGTACTGATCCTGAGTTACATCCTGTATTATACTCCAGAGCTGCGCTCACTATTCTGCTGGTACAGTCACTGTGTACATACATTACATTACTTATCCTGTACTGTCCTGGTTCTCCTGTTATACTCCAGAGCTGCACTCACTATTCTGCTGGTGGTCACTGTGTACATACATTACATTACTTATCCTGTACTGATCCTGGTTACTCCTGTTTATACTCCAGAGCTGCGCTCACTATTCTGCTGGTGCAGTCACTGTGTACATACATTACATTACTTATCCTGTACTGATCCTGAGTTACACCCTGTATTATACTCCAGAGCTGTGCTCACTATTCTGCTGGTGCAGTCACTGTGTACATACATTACATTACTTATCCTGTACTGATCCTGAGTTACATCCTGTATTATACTCCAGAGCTGCGCTCACTATTCTGCTGGTGCAGTCACTGTGTACATACATTACATTACTTATCCTGTACTGTCCTGGTTCTCCTGTTTATACTCCAGAGCTGCGCTCACTATTCTGCTGGTGCAGTCACTGTGTACATACATTACTTACTTATCCTGTCTGTCCTGGTTCTCCTGTATTATACTCCAGAGCTGTGCTCACTATTCTGCTGGTACAGTCACTGTGTACATACATTACATTACTTATCCTGTACTGATCCTGAGTTACATCCTGTATTATACTCCAGAGCTGCACTCACTATTCTGCTGTATTATACTCCAGAGCGGTTTTTTTTTTTTTATTAAATTATATTATGCCCTGACGCCAAAACATTTTCCTAAATATCCCTCTTGTCCCTGCTACCATATAATGATAATAATATCACACATGTGCTACTAAATATATAGCTTGATTTGCTTATCTCGGGGTGGATGGTTCTGGATAGAGAGGGGGAGAAAGCTTTGTCTGGCCATTTTTAGTCACCTGACGGCCTCCATTATAGTGATTGGGGTCCCTCGTGCTCTGTGACCACTACTTTTGCAGTCTGTTTTTCTGTTCTTACGGTCTCTTGATGGACTGCCAGGTGCGGATCAGCACGTAGCCTTAGTGACAGTATTGGAGGTTTTCCCACTTTTTATAAGGGGGGGTACATTACATGGCACTTAGATTTGGTACAGAAAAGAAGGCGTAGAAGAGATGGAGCTGCAGAGACCACGGGGGATGTCAGTGAAAAAGTTTCCAAGTCAAAAACAATGTGATTTAAAATGTTATCAGTGAGGCTGCAGAGCCAAGTAGTGTCACAAAGAGAGCGCGGCAGATGGTGTTAATGAGAGACCTCGCTTCTGTCTTGGATAAGAAAGCTGAAGAGGAGGTGACATGAGGAAAACATCCTGAAACGTGGAGCGCACAAAGAGACTGTCACTGTCTATCACCAGAGTGCACACTCCAGCTGTCTCAGGCTTTCTTTGCTCTCTCGCACGTTCAGTATATTCCTCTCCCGCGCTCTCTCCTTCTCTCGCTCTCTCCCTCGGGTCTGTGCTGATTGTAACTGACACACTGACTCCATTTCACACACTCATATTTCTCGTAAGATCAATACTTTTGACTCCCTACAAGACAATAATCGTGCGCTCGCCGCCCGCCAGTCGATCAAACACATTATTAGAGCTACGTCCCGAGGGAGAGAGGCACAAGGGGGGAACTGAGAAAACAGAGGGGGCTAGGAGCTGCCCCCATGATGCCACCCGCTGCCCCGGCCCCGTACACGGGATTGTCACACATTGCTGAGCATTAACACTGTGGTGTATGTAGTAGACGGATACGCCGCTATACTGCACGCTATACCTCACATAACCCTGATGAGACTGTCATTATTCTAATAGAGACTGCTATTATACAAGCCCCTCAGTGACACGTAGAACGCCCTGCTGTATGACACCGATACACCGCACCGCTGCAGCATCTGCACACACCACACATTCATTACTAAATGTCCTATTGTTTCTACAGCTCCAATGCAGCCCTATCTCCATGGTAACAGACAACAAACAAACCCTGTGTAGTCTGATCGTATAGTCATACTCCCTGCCGCCTGAGTGTTATCAGACTGTTACCATGGAGATTCATAGGCCTGCATAGGAGCTGTAGTGACAAAATGATTTCTTTTATTAAGACCTATTCAAAGTTAGACACACTGGGTTAATAATAAAATACAATTGCTATGATGGTCAGTGTACTCATCTCATCTTCCAATAGGTGCCGATCCACTGATTCTGGTGCACTTGGAATTTATTCTCTAGCCCCCACCATTCCCCAGTAATGCCTTCTGTCACTTTCACCACAATCATTCTCTACTGCCAGAGGGGGCGGTCCTTGACTACAGCAGACACAAACAGGGACCACCCACCTGACAGCAGAGAACATCCTTGTGCTGAACCACAGCAGCACTGATTGCTCAGGGAAGGCGAGGGCTACAGAAAAAACCAACTGCGTCAGGATCAGTGGTGTCTACTGATGGATGCAAAGAGTTGGCGTTGGTGGTGAAAGTTCCCCTTTAAAAGCCTTCCATAGTCTATGGTTACTGGATTTCTACCACCACGTCTCACACCATGTCCCTGACCACATTAGGTTCTAGGATTTTATTAATAGTTTATCATCTCAGTATAATGTGTTATATGGATGGTCTTCAGAGAGCCGAGCAGATCTCACCACTAATGGCTTGCCACAGATCTGACTCCCTGGCCCTTGAATAAAGTGACGACTTATCGCTGCGGTTCAGCCAATCAGGCCATACACAGAAGTGTCTGCCAAACACATTTCTCAGCCATGCAGATCAGCTGGAATCAACCACTTTAACCCACTTTTATCCCATGTGTACGAGCAGCTTATCTTGTCATCCTGTAATTGCCTTAATCTCACCTAAATCTTCTCTGCCATCTACATTAGGTCCTAGTCTCTGGCACCAGCTATACCTGGGGACACAGGAAACCCAATGTGTCCCATTCCCAGGTCCTACAGATATTTGTGAAGCCCACTGACATCTGACTCACATGGCCAAAGCTTTTCTCTATGGCCAGCTGTGTCAGGTTTTTCTCCATGCATAGCTGTGAGTGATATCAGAGTGCAGTGCGGGACTTACTACCACTTGGGATATACTGTAATGTGCGGAGCTCCATATGGCGCTGCAGGTTGTTGTAACGTCGTTCTGATGTGCCGATCGCCTAAATGGATTCAGATCTTTTCAATAAATAGGAAAAAAACAGATGAATTATCCTGATAATGACCACGTCACATAGATGTCCAGCCTGTGGTCCTCGGCTTTAATCTGGCACCATTGTAAATGTACAGAGCCTGCTGACAGCTCCAGTAATCTAGAAGAAGGTTGGGTCCTGGCTGTCACAAACTGTGGGTTATAACCAATTCTGTCTTCTCCTGTCCAGCCTACATAATTCTGTCTGAGTGCTGGGTAGTGAATAGAGGAAGCGCCGGGCCTACTGCCCATCTAGTGATAGCCAGACCCCCGATCAGCTCAGCCACGTCTTATCTGTGCCCCAGTAACTGGGGAAAACTACCGAAAACGTAAGCTAAATAATGTGTATGAGATAGATAGGAGATAGATAGATAGATAGGAGATAGATAGATAGATAGATAGATAGATAGGAGATAGATAGATATGGATAGATATGAGATAGATAGATAGATAGATAGATAGATAGATATGAGATAGATAGATAGATAGATAGATAGATAGATAGATAGATAGGGAAGATAGATAGATAGATAGATAGATAGATAGATAGATAGATATGAGATAGATATGAGATAGATAGGAGATAGATAGATAGATAGATAGATAGATAGATAGATAGGAGATAGATAGATAGATATGAGATAGATAGATAGATAGATAGATAGATAGATAGATAGATAGATATGAGATAGATAGATATGAGATAGATAGATAGATATGAGATAAATAGGAGACAGACAGATAGATATGTGATAGATATAAATATAAAATAGACAGACAAGTAAAGAATGTAAAGTAGAAATACAGAGAAGATAAAAGCAGCGCCCGCAGTATCACAGGCCATCAGCATGGCCGCCCCTCTCACCGGATACGATGCTCTAATACTCTATGTTGGTGTCAATTTGCAAATGTTAAAAACAAAAAGCAGAGAAGTGATTGAACACAATCTTATATGTCACAAAAAACATGTTAAAATATGTTGTTAGCTCAAACAATCCTTTCAGGTCTGGTCCTTGAGGTGTTAAACAATAAAAAAGTGCATGATGTGTCACTGCCGGCTGTATCTAATAGCAGAGAGCATAAGACACATGGAGATAGCGGCAGCCAAACAGCGTAATATAGAGAAGGGCACAAGACACAGCCCCGGGAACAGCTAGGTGTATACCTATGTGTAGATTATAGAATAATGTACATATATACATATATATTATATAGAAAAATTACTACAAACATTACCATAAATAATACATATGGATATAAAAGTTTGTATATAATTATGTGTGTATATTACATAGTAATGTATATACAATAAATATAATGTGTGTCTATAATATATAACAGTGTGTGTATAACATAATATATATATATATATATATATATATATATATATATAGTAATATTTGTATATAATAAATATAGTCTTCTGTGTATTACATGGATCCAGTGACTATCATTAGCTATAACCCCAGATTACTGAGCGTCCTGGAGAAATCAGCTGATCGCTGGGGCAAGGTCAGTCTATAAAGGGGTTGTTGTGATGAGACTAAAGCACAAACTACCTCAGAAATGTACTGTGTGAACACAGCCTTACTGCATTGCTCATTTGTATATGTTAGGAAGACCTTTAGAGACCAGGGCAGGTACATAAAGCAACCCCTGCACCCCCAATGGCCACGTTTCATATAGAGAAGGTTTATGTGCCTACATGAATCAGAAAGGGCCATCTAGATCTGAATTTATGTTTTTGTGTTCAAAAGTTTTACTACTCATCAATGAATACAAAGTAAATGAAACTGCTGATACAAATGTGAACAGAGGCCTAGAGAGGCAGAAGCGCGGGGGGTGACCAGACAAGTCTGGCTTATAGGGAAGGTCTAAGCTGACCCACATCCAGATCAATGAATTTCCCAGCAACACCATATAAGATGTTCATTAAGATGATTAATCAGATCATTCATCAGGAACGTTCCATTTGACACGGGTCATTCACAGCTCAACCAAAACCACATAAAATGGAATATAATTATTACTGTGACAACTGGGAGACATACATCCTTGTCTAAAACTAGCGGAAATAACCCTCGTCTGGACACCTGACATAGTGTGCAATCTATGACACAGTATACAGATATGCTACGTACTGACGCTACAGAGAAACGTAGGGAGTATTGTTGTGTCACCGCCCCACATACAGCTGTCCTATGTACTGACACTACAGAGAAACGTAGGGAGTATTGTTGTGTCACCGCCCCACAGACAGCTGTCCTATGTACTGACACTACAGAGAAACGTAGGGAGTATTGTTGTATCACCGCCCCACATACAGCTGTCCTATGTACTGACACTACAGAGAAACGTAGGGAGTATTGTTGTGTCACCGCCCCACATACAGCTGTCCTATGTACTGACGCTACAGAGAAACGTAGGGAGTATTGTTGTGTCACCGCCCCACATACAGCTGTCCTATGTACTGACACTACAGAGAAACGTAGGGAGTATTGTTGTGTCACCGCCCCACAGACATCTATCCTATGTACTGACACTACAGAGAAACGTAGGGAGTATTGTTGTGTCACCGCCCCACAGACATCTATCCTATGTACTGACACTACAGAGAAACGTAGGGAGTATTGTTGTGTCACCGCCCCACAGACCGCTGTCCTATGTACTGACACTACAGAGAAACGTAGGGAGTATTGTTGTGTCACCGCCCCACAGACAGCTGTCCTATGTACTGACGCTACAGAGAAACGTAGGGAGTATTGTTGTGTCACCGCCCCACAGACCGCTATCCTATGTATTGACGCTACAGAGAAACGTAGGGAGTATTGTTGTGTCACCGCCCCACAGACATCTATCCTATGTACTGACACTACAGAGAAACGTAGGGAGTATTGTTGTGTCACCGCGCCACATACAGCTGTCCTATGTACTGACACTACAGAGAAACGTAGGGAGTATTGTTGTGTCACCGCCCCACAGACATCTATCCTATGTACTGACACTACAGAGAAACGTAGGGAGTATTGTTGTGTCACCGCCCCACAGACCGCTGTCCTATGTACCGACACTACAGAGAAACGTAGGGAGTATTGTTGTGTCACCGCCCCACAGACAGCTGTCCTATGTACCGACACTACAGAGAAACGTAGGGAGTATTGTTGTGTCACCGCCCCACATACAGCTGTCCTATGTACTGACACTACAGAGAAACGTAGGGAGTATTGTTGTGTCACCGCCCCACAGACATCTATCCTATGTACTGACGCTACAGAGAAACGTAGGGAGTATTGTTGTGTCACCGCCCCACATACAGCTGTCCTATGTACTGACACTACAGAGAAACGTAGGGAGTATTGTTGTGTCACCGCCCCACATACAGCTGTCCTATGTACTGACACTACAGAGAAACGTAGGGAGTATTGTTGTGTCACCGCCCCACAGACATCTATCCTATGTACTGACACTACAGAGAAACGTAGGGAGTATTGTTGTGTCACCGCCCCACAGACATCTATCCTATGTACTGACACTACAGAGAAACGTAGGGAGTATTGTTGTGTCACCGCCCCACAGACAGCTGTCCTATGTACTGACGCTACAGAGAAACGTAGGGAGTATTGTTGTGTCACCGCCCCACAGACCGCTATCCTATGTACTGACGCTACAGAGAAACGTAGGGAGTATTGTTGTGTCACCGCCCCACAGACCGCTATCCTATGTACTGACGCTACAGAGAAACGTAGGGAGTATTGTTGTGTCACCGCCCTACAGACATCTATCCTATGTACTGACACTACAGAGAAACGTAGGGAGTATTGTTGTGTCACCGCCCCACATACAGCTGTCCTATGTACTGACACTACAGAGAAACGTAGGGAGTATTGTTGTGTCACCGCCCCACATACAGCTGTCCTATGTACTGACACTACAGAGAAACGTAGGGAGTATTGTTGTGTCACCGCGTCACATACAGCTGTCCTATGTACTGACACTACAGAGAAACGTAGGGAGTATTGTTGTGTCACCGCCCCACAGACATCTATCCTATGTAACGACACTACAGAGAAACGTAGGGAGTATTGTTGTGTCACCGCCCCACAGACCGCTATCCTATGTACTGACACTACAGAGAAACGTAGGGAGTATTGTTGTGTCACCGCCCCACATACAGCTGTCCTATGTACTGACACTACAGAGAAACGTAGGGAGTATTGTTGTGTCACCGCGTCACATACAGCTGTCCTATGTACTGACACTACAGAGAAACGTAGGGAGTATTGTTGTGTCACCGCCCCACATACAGCTATCCTATGTACTGACGCTACAGAGAAACGTAGGGAGTATTGTTGTGTCACCGCCCCACATACAGCTGTCCTATGTACTGACACTACAGAGAAACGTAGGGAGTATTGTTGTGTCACCGCCCCACATACAGCTGTCCTATGTACTGACACTACAGAGAAACGTAGGGAGTATTGTTGTGTCACCGCCCCACATACAGCTGTCCTATGTACTGACACTACTGAGAAACGTAGGGAGTATTGTTGTGTCACCGCCCCACAGACATCTATCCTATGTACTGACGCTACAGAGAAACGTAGGGAGTATTGTTGTGTCACCGCCCCACAGACCGCTATCCTATGTACCGACACTACAGAGAAACGTAGGGAGTATTGTTGTGTCACCGCCCCACAGACATCTATCCTATGTACTGACACTACAGAGAAACGTAGGGAGTATTGTTGTGTCACCGCCCCACAGACATCTATCCTATGTACTGACACTACAGAGAAACGTAGGGAGTATTGTTGTGTCACCGCCCCACAGACATCTATCCTATGTACTGACACTACAGAGAAACGTAGGGAGTATTGTTGTGTCACCGCCCCACATACAGCTGTCCTATGTACTGACGCTACAGAGAAACGTAGGGAGTATTGTTGTGTCACCGCCCCACATACAGCTGTCCTATGTACTGACGCTACAGAGAAACGTAGGGAGTATTGTTGTGTCACCGCCCCACATACAGCTGTCCTATGTACTGACGCTACAGAGAAACGTAGGGAGTATTGTTGTGTCACCGCCCCACATACAGCTGTCCTATGTACTGACGCTACAGAGAAACGTAGGGAGTATTGTTGTGTCACCGCCCCACAGACATCTATCCTATGTACTGACACTACAGAGAAACGTAGGGAGTATTGTTGTGTCACCGCCCCACATACAGCTGTCCTATGTACTGACACTACAGAGAAACGTAGGGAGTATTGTTGTGTCACCGCCCCACAGACATCTGTCCTATGTACTGACGCTACAGAGAAACGTAGGGAGTATTGTTGTGTCACCGCCCCACATACCGCTGTCCTATGTACTGACACTACAGAGAAACGTAGGGAGTATTGTTGTGTCACCGCCCCACAGACAGCTGTCCTATGTACTGACACTACAGAGAAACGTAGGGAGTATTGTTGTGTCACCGCCCCACATACCGCTATCCTATGTACTGACACTACAGAGAAACGTAGGGAGTATTGTTGTGTCACCGCCCCACAGACATCTATCCTATGTACTGACACTACAGAGAAACGTAGGGAGTATTGTTGTGTCACCGCCCCACAGACATCTATCCTATGTACTGACACTACAGAGAAACGTAGGGAGTATTGTTGTGTCACCGCCCCACAGACAGCTATCCTATGTACTGACGCTACAGAGAAACGTAGGGAGTATTGTTGTGTCACCGCCCCACATACAGCTGTCCTATGTACTGACGCTACAGAGAAACGTAGGGAGTATTGTTGTGTCACCGCCCCACAGACCGCTGTCCTATGTACTGACGCTACAGAGAAACGTAGGGAGTATTGTTGTGTCACCGCCCCACAGACATCTATCCTATGTACTGACACTACAGAGAAACGTAGGGAGTATTGTTGTGTCACCACCCCACAGACCGCTGTCCTATGTACTGACGCTACAGAGAAACGTAGGGAGTATTGTTGTGTCACCGCCCCACAGACATCTATCCTATGTACTGACGCTACAGAGAAACGTAGGGAGTATTGTTGTGTCACCGCCCCACAGACCGCTATCCTATGTACTGACGCTACAGAGAAACGTAGGGAGTATTGTTGTGTCACCGCCCTACAGACATCTATCCTATGTACTGACGCTACAGAGAAACGTAGGGAGTATTGTTGTGTCACCGCCCCACAGACATCTATCCTATGTACTGACACTACAGAGAAACGTAGGGAGTATTGTTGTGTCACCGCCCCACATACAGCTATCCTATGTACTGACGCTACAGAGAAACGTAGGGAGTATTGTTGTGTCACCGCCCCACATACAGCTGTCCTATGTACTGACGCTACAGAGAAACGTAGGGAGTATTGTTGTGTCACCGCCCCACATACAGCTATCCTATGTACTGACGCTACAGAGAAACGTAGGGAGTATTGTTGTGTCACCGCCCCACATACAGCTGTCCTATGTACTGACGCTACAGAGAAACGTAGGGAGTATTGTTGTGTCACCGCCCCACATACAGCTGTCCTATGTACTGACGCTACAGAGAAACGTAGGGAGTATTGTTGTGTCACCGCCCCACAGACCGCTATCCTATGTACTGACGCTACAGAGAAACGTAGGGAGTATTGTTGTGTCACCGCCCCACATACAGCTGTCCTATGTACTGACACTACAGAGAAACGTAGGGAGTATTGTTGTGTCACCGCCCTACAGATATCTATCCTATGTACTGACACTACAGAGAAACGTAGGGAGTATTGTTGTGTCACCGCCCCACAGACATCTATCCTATGTACTGACACTACAGAGAAACGTAGGGAGTATTGTTGTGTCACCGCCCCACATACAGCTGTCCTATGTACTGACACTACAGAGAAACGTAGGGAGTATTGTTGTGTCACCGCCCCACAGACATCTATCCTATGTACTGACACTACAGAGAAACGTAGGGAGTATTGTTGTGTCACCGCCCTACAGACATCTATCCTATGTACTGACACTACAGAGAAACGTAGGGAGTATTGTTGTGTCACCGCCCCACAGACCGCTGTCCTATGTAACGACACTACAGAGAAACGTAGGGAGTATTGTTGTGTCACCGCCCTACAGACATCTATCCTATGTACTGACGCTACAGAGAAACGTAGGGAGTATTGTTGTGTCACCGCCCCACAGACATCTATCCTATGTACTGACACTACAGAGAAACGTAGGGAGTATTGTTGTGTCACCGCCCCACAGACCGCTATCCTATGTACTGACACTACAGAGAAACGTGGGGGTAGGGAGTATTGTTGTGTCACCGCCCCACAGACCGCTATCCTATGTAACGACACTACAGAGAAACGTAGGGAGTATTGTTGTGTCACCGCCCCACAGACCGCTATCCTATGTACTGACACTACAGAGAAACGTAGGGAGTATTGTTGTGTCACCGCCCTACAGACATCTATCCTATGTCATGACACTATAGAGATACGTAGGGAGTATTGTTGTGTCACCGCCCTACAGACATCTAGTACGGCTGTTGTATGTCATGACATTACACAGAAGTATAGGGAGTATTATCTCACAGCCCCACAGATGTCTTCTAGTAGAGCTGTCCTATGTTGTGACGTTACACAGAAGTGTAGGGAATATTGTCACCTCGCCACCCAATAGACGTCTAATAGTACAGCTGTCCTATATTGTGACATTATACAGAAGTGTAGGGAGTATTGTCACCTCACCACCCCACAGTTGTCTTCTAGTACAACTGACCTATGTTGTGACGTTACACAGAAGTGTAGTGAGTATTGTCGCCTCGTCGCCCCACAGATGTCTCCTAGTACGGCTGTCCTATGTCGTGACGTTACACAGAAGTGTAGGGAGTATTGTTGCCCCACAGATGTCTCCTAGTACAGTGTTTGTATGTCGTAACGTTACACAGAAGTGTAGTGAGTATTGTCACCTCACCATCCCATAGGTGTCTAATAGTACGGCTGTCCTATGTCGTGACATTACACAGAAGTGTTGGGAGCATTGTTGTCTCACAGCCCCACAGATGTCTCCTAGTATGGCTGACCTATGTCGTGACGTTACATAGAAATGTAGGGAGTATTGTCGCCTCGTCGCCCCACAGATGTCTCCTAGAACGGCTGTCCTATGCCGTGATGTTACACAGAAGTGTAGGGAGTATTTGTCTTACTATCCCACAGATGTCTCCTAGTACGGCTGTCCTATGTCGTGACATTACACAGAAGTGTAGGGAGTATTTGTCTTACTATCCCACAGATGTCTCCTAGTACGGCTGTCCTATGTTGTGACATTACATAGAAGTGTAGGGAGTATTTGTCTTACTATCCCACAGATGTCTCCTAGTACGGCTGTCCTATGTTGTGACATTACACAGAAGTGTAGGGAGTATTTGTCTTACTATCCCACAGATGTCTCCTAGTATGGCTGTCCTATGTTGTGACATTACATAGAAGTGTAGGGAGTATTTGTCTTACTATCCCACAGATGTCTCCTAGTACGGCTGTCCTATGTTGTGATGTTACACAGAAGTGTAGGGAGTATTTGTCTTACTATCCCACAGATGTCTCCTAGTACGGCTGTCCTATGTTGTGACATTACATAGAAGTGTAGGGAGTATTGTCGTCTCACAGCCCCACAGATGTCTCCTAGTACGGCTGACCGACGTCGTGACATTACACAGAAGTGTAGGGAGTATTTGTCTTACTATCCCACAGATGTCTCCTAGTACGGCTGTCCTATGTCGTGATGTTACACAGAAGTGTAGGGAGTATTGTCACCTCACCATCGCATAGGTGTCTAATAGTACGGCTGTCCTATGTTGTGACGTTACATAGAAGTGTAGGGAGTATTGTTGTCTCACAGCCCCACAGATGTCTCCTAGTACGCCTGTCCTATGTCATGACATTACACAGAAGTGTAGGGAGTATTGTTGTCTCACAGCCCCACAAATGCCTCCTAGTACGGCTGTCCTATGATGTGACATTACAAAGAAGTGTTGGGAGTATTGTTGTCTCACAGCCCCACAGATGTCTCCTAGTACGGCTGTCCTACGTCGTGACATTACACAGAAGTGTAGGGAGTATTTGTCTTACTATCCCACTGATGTCTCCTAGTACGGCTGTCCTATGTTGTGATGTTACACAGAAGTGTAGGGAGTATTTGTCTTACTATCCCACAGATGTCTCCTAGTACGGCTGTCCTATGTCGTGACATTACACAGAAGTGTAGGGAGTATTTGTCTTACTATCCCACAGATGTCTCCTAGTACGGCTGTCCTATGTTGTGACATTACACAGAAGTGTAGGGAGTATTTGTCTTACTATCCCACAGATGTCTCCTAGTACGGCTGTCCTATGTTGTGACATTACACAGAAGTGTAGGGAGTATTTGTCTTACTATCCCACAGATGTCTCCTAGTACGGCTGTCCTATGTTGTGACATTACACAGAAGTGTAGGGAGTATTTGTCTTACTATCCCACAGATGTCTCCTAGTATGGCTGTCCTATGTTGTGACATTACATAGAAGTGTAGGGAGTATTTGTCTTACTATCCCACAGATGTCTCCTAGTACGGCTGTCCTATGTTGTGATGTTACACAGAAGTGTAGGGAGTATTTGTCTTAATATCCCACAGATGTCTCCTAGTACGGCTGTCCTATGTTGTGACATTACATAGAAGTGTAGGGAGTATTGTCGTCTCACAGCCCCACAGATGTCTCCTAGTACGGCTGACTGACGTCGTGACATTACACAGAAGTGTAGGGAGTATTTGTCTTACTATCCCACAGATGTCTCCTAGTACGGCTGTCCTATGTCGTGACGTTACACAGAAGTGTAGGGAGTATTGTCACCTCACCATCGCATAGGTGTCTAATAGTACGGCTGTCCTATGTTGTGACGTTACATAGAAGTGTAGGGAGTATTGTTGTCTCACAGCCCCACAGATGTCTCCTAGTACGCCTGTCCTATGTCATGACATTACACAGAAGTGTAGGGAGTATTGTTGTCTCACAGTCCCACAAATGCCTCCTAGTACGGCTGTCCTATGATGTGACATTACAAAGAAGTGTTGGGAGTATTGTTGTCTCACAGCCCCACAGATGTCTCCTAGTACGGCTGTCCTACGTCGTGACATTACACAGAAGTGTAGGGAGTATTTGTCTTACTATCCCACAGATGCCTCCCGGTCCTTCATATAAATTCCTTGGTTCGATATAACATCACCCGCTTGTCCCATCCAGTCGTCGTCCAGACCTTTCTTATTGCTCTATATAATTGTTCCCAATAAAACAAGAGCGGCTCCATACAAGCCATCTATACGATATACATTACTGCACAGTGTCCTCATTTTTATACTCCTCCTATTGTTCTATATATAACTGATACGGCCCTATATAATTCTCTACCGCTCCCATAAGTCCCACTACACTGGACGGCTTTCTCTATTACATTCTATTGTTTTACAGAAGTCTCTCTATAAAACCCACAATCCATTTATCCAGCTGCCTCCTATATCTGTTCCGACGCCTTAAAGTGCAGGTTATTTGTCCCTATAGCGGGCAGTATTTCTCAATGTTTCGTGCACTATAGGCGGTTGTAATTCTACATGTAGTCTGAATACTTCCTTATCCATTTTATACAGATGGTCCCAGAAATGTTTCCGTCACCTTCTCTGTCTATCTGACAGTCTATGGACAGATAGAAATTCCTCTCTGGACATTATGGGGTGGTGAGCAGAAGACTGGAGTTCACAGGAACAGAGTTAATTGAGGGGAGCAATGAAATAAGGATAAGGATATATTAGAGAAATAGGCAGGGGAAGGAGGCGTAGCAAAGAGACATTTAGGCAAATGGACCTCGGAGGTAGGTACCGAGGGACGAAAGCAAGTGGGGTAAATAAAAATATGAGATCAGGTGGTGGGGAAGCTATAAAAAAGGTAAAAAAAAAAAAAAGGGGGGGAGGTGGAAAAAAAAGATTTCCATAGAGTAATAAAAAGGTGCTAGCTCTGAATTATTGAAGAGTCGGAAGGTGGAGGCTCTGGGGGTGGGGGATGGGGGGGTACAATTCTGGGGGGGGGTGAGCTAGGCCTTGAGGGGGGTGTAGAAGCTGCAGAGCTCTCCTGCTCAGATTAGGTGGAAGGGGGAGTGCAGCCGCTCTCACACCAGTCACTATATGCAGGGCATCTGACAATGAAAATGCTTTATTGCTTAGTCTTGTATCGATCGGTGACGAGGGGGCTCGAGGGGGGGTTCTCTACTGCACTGCACAATCCACTACTGCTTCCCTGAGCCTCCTCCTCTCCCCCCACACCTCTGCGGCTCTCTCGCTCTCTCCTCCTCGCAGCCCCCGCTGCTGCTCCTGCCTTCCATCCTCTGTCTCTCCCTTTATTCACACTCTTCCCTCTCTAATCACACTCTCCTGCCTTCTATCCTCTGTCTCTTCCCAACTCACTCAGTCTCTCTCAGTCTTATTCTCTCTCTCTTTCTCCTCCTGTCATTTTTTCCCTTCCTGACTTTTCCTTTGCCACTTCCTCCATCTCTTCAGTTTCTCCTCATCCTTTTATCACAGTATTAAAGGCAATGTATTTCTGTCCTCCCCCCCTCATCCTCAAGCTGTCTTCACCTATTTTATCTCCTGCTTCCCTATGTATCACTAATACCTTGCTGCACATCTTCCCAGGGCTGAGACTCTATCATTATCTCTCGCTCTATTCTACATCAGGACCAGCTTCCAGATTAGCAGCGACCTAATCAATGTAATTAGTCGAGGTCCCGGACCCCCACCCTGCCGCACACGTTACCTTCCCTCTCTACCTGTATGGCCGCTCTTCGCCATTAATCCCCTGATCCCATTTCTTACTCTCTAATCCTGTTTTACCCTCCTGCTTTCTAAGCTCTACTTCTGTCTTCTTTTCTGCCCCTCATTTGCTCCTCCGGTCGTTCACTGATTACCTGTCTCTCTAACACACGACCCGGCACCAATCACCAACATGACAGCTGGCGCTTACACAACCGGATTAACACTTGAGATATGTTGCAAAGTTGTAACAAAATATAACCTTATGCAGAGCAGGGTTAGAGTTGGGCTAGCAGCAGACGGGCTAGCTGCGTAGGACGGTCATCCATGAGCTGCCGGTGAGCACAGGTTGTCTGCCCTTTACTCAATTCTCCTTGCATTGTTTCATCATTTCCCAATCTTAACCAATTCAATTCCAACAAAAGTCACGGCAGCCATCGATACCACGGAGAGGCGAGACCCAGACACGCTGGCGGTCCCTACTGGGTAATAGCTGACCCAGGGCATCTATGCCATAGCTTTCAGGATGGTATATTAAGATTACAATGGGGAACACAGAGAAGAAGATGCATGAGAAGTCAAGCCAAGTACAGCAAGCGTGTCAGAGCAAGCGAGGAGGAAGATGAGGTGTAGATGAAACAGGTTACGGCGAGATTGGCAAAGTAGTCAGAGCTAAACCATAGACAATACCCAAGATATGATGACAGCAAAAGACACAAAGGAAGCACGAGCCGAATAGATGGCCTTCTCCTGCTGTGCAGTAACCATGTAACATGCAAACATGCTACACGCACACGGACACCCCGACCACATTCGCCACTTTGAAGGATGATGGACACTATCACATCACCGCATGAAACGGCTTTACAAGGCAAGAAACTGCTTACAAATGAGGCTCGGGGATGGAACAACTTCCGAGGAGAGACACCGAGACTGAGGCTGAAAAATACTCTGCAAAGAAATGGCGGACAACGGCCACAACACGGCGACCTTTACACCCGACTACGCTTACAATAATCCACTTAAATGAACACAATGACATTTTCTAAACCAAAAAAAGTTCACAAATGCTGAAGGTCTCTCATAATGATGAAATTACAATTAAAAGGAGGTGGCGGCACCAAACCTTCTATATAACCCTACAACGTACCCGCCCGATTACTCCAATCAGAAGGGCCATTATTGGAGACACAAGGCCAGGAGACGTCTACATTACTTCTATCAGATATACCAATTTAATAAAGCTAGAACTGGAGCCGAGCATCTTGGGAGTTGTAGTGTGCGCCCATCCGGGTGGTCGGCCCCGTACACCAGCTCCATTCAATTACTCTCAATAATGAAGATTACTTTCCAAACAATGAGACGGTCTCAATGGCGGACAGAGACTTCCAGAGCGCTTCAGGGGAATTAGTCAGGAAGGCATCGGAAGACTCGGCTTCCAATGAGACCTTCTCCTCAACCTGCCAGACCCCCTCCAATAAGATACAGCCCCCTAAGAAGAACCACGTCCGCTTACATGGAACCTGTCACCCACGCTTATAGACGGCTTAATAAGAACCTCTCCCGGATTCCATGTGGTTTTATTAGTTAGGTTTAGGAAGGTTTCTGGTGAAGCACTCACCAATGAACAAGTCTCCGAAAGTGTCTAATACACTAATGTGAACAGGGCGACTGCAAATCTGAACTAGTACCAGAAATGGCAGCAGTGACCAGGAGGTATCCAGGGACTGATCCGAGGTATCCGGGGACTGATCCGAGGTATCCGGGGACAGACACGTTATCTCATCGCACTTATTGTAAACTGTATAATATGTAACACATCAGTCACCGCCATGATATATAAGAAGTATATGTCCTCACTACTGTATAATATGTAACACATCAGTCACCATGATATATAAGAAGTATATGTCCTCACTACTGTATAATATGTAACACATCAGACACCATGATATATAAGAAGTATATGTCCTCACTACTGTATAATATGTAACACATCAGTCACCATGATATATAAGAAGTATATGTCCTCACTACTGTATAATATGTAACACATCAGTCACCGCCATGATATATAGAGTATATCCCCACTGTATAATATGTAACACACAGTCACCATGTATATAGTCCTCACTACTGTATAATATGTAACACATCAGTCACCATGATATATAAGGTATTATTTAATATTTTAAAAACAGACCTATAGTATATGTCCTCACTACTGTATAATATGTAACACATCAGTCACCATGATATATAAGAAGTATATGTCCTCACTACTGTATAATATGTAACACATCAGTCACCGCATGATATATAAGTAGTATATGTCCTCACTACTGTATAATATGTAACACATCAGTCACCATGATATATAAGAAGTATATGTCCTCACTACTGTATAATATGTAACACATCAGTCACCATGATATATAAGTAGTATATGTCCTCACTACTGTATAATATGTAACACATCAGACACCATGATATATAAGAAGTATATGTCCTCACTACTGTATAATATGTAACACATCAGTCACCGCCATGATATATAAGAAGTATATGTCCTCACTACTGTATAATATGTCACACATCAGTCACTTTTTTCGCCATGATATATAAGAAGTATATGTCCTCACTACTGTATAATATGTAACACATCAGTCACCATGATATATAAGTAGTATATGTCCTCACTACTGTATAATATGTAACACATCAGACACCACCATGATATATAAGAAGTATATGTCCTCACTACTGTATAATATGTAACACATCAGTCACCATGATATATAAGTAGTATATGTCCTCACTACTGTATAATATGTAACACATCAGTCACCATGATATATAAGTAGTATATGTCCTCACTACTGTATAATATGTAACACATCAGTCACCATGATATATAAGTAGTATATGTCCTCACTACTGTATAATATGTAACACATCAGTCACCGCCATGATATATAAGAAGTATATGTCCTCACTACTGTATAATATGTAACACATCAGTCACCGCCATGATATATAAGAAGTATATGTCCTCACTACTGTATAATATGTAACACATCAGTCACCATGATATATAAGTAGTATATGTCCTCACTACTGTATAATATGTAACACATCAGTCACCATGATATATAAGTAGTATATGTCCTCACTACTGTATAATATGTAACACATCAGTCACCATGATATATAAGTAGTATATGTCCTCACTACTGTATAATATGTAACACATCAGTCACCGCCATGATTATTTTTTTTTTTTTGTCGCCATGATATATAAGTAGTATATGTCCTCACTACTGTATAATATGTAACACATCAGTCACCGCCATGATATATAAGTAGTATATGTCCTCACTACTGTATAATATGTAACACATCAGTCACCGCCATGATATATAAGAAGTATATGTCCTCACTACTGTATAATATGTAACACATCAGTCACCGCCATGATATATAAGAAGTATATGTCCTCACTACTGTATAATATGTAACACATCAGTCACCATGATATATAAGAAGTATATGTCCTCACTACTGTATAATATGTAACACATCAGTCACCGCCATGATATATAAGAAGTATATGTCCTCACTACTGTATAATATGTAACACATCAGTCACCGCATGATATATAAGAGTATATGTCCTCACTACTGTATAATATGTAACACATCAGTCACCATGATATATAAGTAGTATATGTCCTCACTACTGTATAATATGTAACACATCAGTCACCGCCATGATATATAAGATAAGTATATGTCCTCACTACTGTATAATATGTAACACATCAGTCACCATGATATATAAGTAGTATATGTCCTCACTACTGTATAATATGTAACACATCAGTCACCGCCATGATATATAAGAAGTATATGTCCTCACTACTGTATAATATGTAACACATCAGTCACCGCCATGATATATAAGAAGTATATGTCCTCACTACTGTATAATATGTAACACATCAGTCACCGCCATGATATATAAGTAGTATATGTCCTCACTACTGTATAATATGTAACACATCAGTCACCATGATATATAAGAAGTATATGTCCTCACTACTGTATAATATGTAACACATCAGACACCATGATATATAAGTAGTATATGTCCTCACTACTGTATAATATGTAACACATCAGTCACCATGATATATAAGAAGTATATGTACTCACTACTGTATAATATGTAACACATCAGTCACTGCCATGATATATAAGTAGTATATGTCCTCACTACTGTATAATATGTAACACATCAGTCACCGCCATGATATATAAGAAGTATATGTCCTCACTACTGTATAATATGTCACACATCAGTCACCGCCATGATATATAAGAAGTATATGTCCTCACTACTGTATAATATGTAACACATCAGTCACCATGATATATAAGAAGTATATGCCTCCTCACTACTGTATAATATGTAACACATCAGTCACCGCCATGATATATAAGTAGTATATGTCCTCACTACTGTATAATATGTAACACATCAGTCACCGCCATGATATATAAGTAGTATATGTCCTCACTACTGTATAATATGTAACACATCAGTCACCGCCATGATATATAAGTAGTATATGTCCTCACTACTGTATAATATGTAACACATCAGTCACCGCCATGATATATAAGTAGTATATGTCCTCACTACTGTATAATATGTAACACATCAGTCACCATGATATATAAGTAGTATATGTCCTCACTACTGTATAATATGTAACACATCAGTCACCATGATATATAAGTAGTATATGTCCTCACTACTGTATAATATGTAACACATCAGTCACCATGATATATAAGAAGTATATGTCCTCACTACTGTATAATATGTAACACATCAGACACCATGATATATAAGTAGTATATGTCCTCACTACTGTATAATATGTAACACATCAGTCACCGCCATGATATATAAGAAGTATATGTCCTCACTACTGTATAATATGTAACACATCAGTCACCATGATATATAAGTAGTATATGTCCTCACTACTGTATAATATGTAACACATCAGACACCATGATATATAAGTAGTATATGTCCTCACTACTGTATAATATGTAACACATCAGTCACCCATGATATATAAGAAGTATATGTCCTCACTACTGTATAATATGTAACACATCAGTCACCGCCATGATATATAAGTAGTATATGTCCTCACTACTGTATAATATGTAACACATCAGTCACCATGATATATAAGTAGTATATGTCCTCACTACTGTATAATATGTAACACATCAGTCACCCCATGATATATAAGTAGTATATGTCCTCACTACTGTATAATATGTAACACATCAGTCACCGCCATGATATATAAGTAGTATATGTCCTCACTACTGTATAATATGTAACACATCAGTCACCGCCATGATATATAAGTAGTATATGTCCTCACTACTGTATAATATGTAACACATCAGTCACCGATGATATATAAGAAGTATATGTCCTCACTACTGTATAATATGTAACACATCAGTCACCGCCATGATATATAAGAAGTATATGTCCTCACTACTGTATAATATGTAACACATCAGTCACCGCCATGATATATAAGTAGTATATGTCCTCACTACTGTATAATATGTAACACATCAGTCACCATGATATATAAGAAGTATATGTCCTCACTACTGTATAATATGTAACACATCAGTCACCGCATGATATATAAGTAGTATATGTCCTCACTACTGTATAATATGTAACACATCAGTCACCGCCATGATATATAAGTAGTATATGTCCTCACTACTGTATAATATGTAACACATCAGTCACCGCCATGATATATAAGTAGTATATGTCCTCACTACTGTATAATATGTAACACATCAGTCACCATGATATATAAGTAGTATATGTCCTCACTACTGTATAATATGTAACACATCAGTCACCATGATATATAAGTAGTATATGTCCTCACTACTGTATAATATGTAACACATCAGTCACCATGATATATAAGTAGTATATGTCCTCACTACTGTATAATATGTAACACATCAGTCACCGCCATGATATATAAGAAGTATATGTCCTCACTACTGTATAATATGTAACACATCAGTCACCATGATATATAAGAAGTATATGTCCTCACTACTGTATAATATGTAACACATCAGTCACCGCCATGATATATAAGTAGTATATGTCCTCACTACTGTATAATATGTAACACATCAGTCACCGCCATGATATATAAGAAGTATATGTCCTCACTACTGTATAATATGTAACACATCAGTCACCATGATATATAAGTAGTATATGTCCCTCACTACTGTATAATATGTAACACATCAGTCACCGCCATGATATATAAGAAGTATATGTCCTCACTACTGTATAATATGTAACACATCAGACACCATGATATATAAGTAGTATATGTCCTCACTACTGTATAATATGTAACACATCAGTCACCATGATATATAAGAAGTATATGTCCTCACTACTGTATAATATGTAACACATCAGTCACCGCCATGATATATAAGTAGTATATGTCCTCACTACTGTATAATATGTAACACATCAGTCACCATGATATATAAGTAGTATATGTCCTCACTACTGTATAATATGTAACACATCAGTCACCATGATATATAAGAAGTATATGTCCTCACTACTGTATAATATGTAACACATCAGTCACCATGATATATAAGTAGTATATGTCCTCACTACTGTATAATATGTAACACATCAGTCACCGCCATGATATATAAGTAGTATATGTCCTCACTACTGTATAATATGTAACACATCAGTCACCGCCATGATATATAAGTAGTATATGTCCTCACTACTGTATAATATGTAACACATCAGTCACCATGATATATAAGAAGTATATGTCCTCACTACTGTATAATATGTAACACATCAGTCACCGCCATGATATATAAGAAGTATATGTCCTCACTACTGTATAATATGTAACACATCAGTCACCATGATATATAAGAAGTATATGTCCTCACTACTGTATAATATGTAACACATCAGTCACCTATGATATATAAGTAGTATATGTCCTCACTACTGTATAATATGTAACACATCAGTCACCGCCATGATATATAAGAAGTATATGTCCTCACTACTGTATAATATGTAACACATCAGTCACCATGATATATAAGTAGTATATGTCCTCACTACTGTATAATATGTAACACATCAGTCACCGCCATGATATATAAGAAGTATATGTCCTCACTACTGTATAATATGTAACACATCAGTCACCATGATATATAAGAAGTATATGTCCTCACTACTGTATAATATGTAACACATCAGACACCATGATATATAAGTAGTATATGTCCTCACTACTGTATAATATGTAACACATCAGTCACCATGATATATAAGTAGTATATGTCCTCACTACTGTATAATATGTAACACATCAGTCACCCATGATATATAAGAAGTATATGTCCTCACTACTGTATAATATGTAACACATCAGTCACCGCCATGATATATAAGTAGTATATGTCCTCACTACTGTATAATATGTAACACATCAGTCACCATGATATATAAGTAGTATATGTCCTCACTACTGTATAATATGTAACACATCAGTCACCATGATATATAAGAAGTATATGTCCTCACTACTGTATAATATGTAACACATCAGTCACCATGATATATAAGTAGTATATGTCCTCACTACTGTATAATATGTAACACATCAGTCACCGCCATGATATATAAGTAGTATATGTCCTCACTACTGTATAATATGTAACACATCAGACATCCCCATGATATATAAGTAGTATATGTCCTCACTACTGTATAATATGTAACACATCAGTCACCATGATATATAAGTAGTATATGTCCTCACTACTGTATAATATGTAACACATCAGTCACCGCCATGATATATAAGTAGTATATGTCCTCACTACTGTATAATATGTAACACATCAGTCACCGCCATGATATATAAGTAGTATATGTCCTCACTACTGTATAATATGTAACACATCAGTCACCGCCATGATATATAAGAAGTATATGTCCTCACTACTGTATAATATGTAACACATCAGACACCATGATATATAAGAAGTATATGTCCTCACTACTGTATAATATGTAACACATCAGTCACCGCCATGATATATAAGAAGTATATGTCCTCACTACTGTATAATATGTAACACATCAGTCACCGCCATGATATATAAGAAGTATATGTCCTCACTACTGTATAATATGTAACACATCAGTCACCATGATATATAAGTAGTATATGTCCTCACTACTGTATAATATGTAACACATCAGTCACCGCCATGATATATAAGAAGTATATGTCCTCACTACTGTATAATATGTAACACATCAGTCACCATGATATATAAGAAGTATATGTCCTCACTACTGTATAATATGTAACACATCAGTCACCGCCATGATATATAAGAAGTATATGTCCTCACTACTGTATAATATGTAACACATCAGTCACCATGATATATAAGAAGTATATGTCCTCACTACTGTATAATATGTAACACATCAGACACCATGATATATAAGTAGTATATGTCCTCACTACTGTATAATATGTAACACATCAGTCACCATGATATATAAGTAGTATATGTCCTCACTACTGTATAATATGTAACACATCAGTCACCATGATATATAAGAAGTATATGTCCTCACTACTGTATAATATGTAACACATCAGTCACCGCCATGATATATAAGTAGTATATGTCCTCACTACTGTATAATATGTAACACATCAGTCACCATGATATATAAGTAGTATATGTCCTCACTACTGTATAATATGTAACACATCAGTCACCATGATATATAAGAAGTATATGTCCTCACTACTGTATAATATGTAACACATCAGACACCATGATATATAAGTAGTATATGTCCTCACTACTGTATAATATGTAACACATCAGTCACCGCCATGATATATAAGAAGTATATGTCCTCACTACTGTATAATATGTAACACATCAGTCACCGCCATGATATATAAGTAGTATATGTCCTCACTACTGTATAATATGTAACACATCAGTCACCATGATATATAAGAAGTATATGTCCTCACTACTGTATAATATGTAACACATCAGTCACCGCCATGATATATAAGTAGTATATGTCCTCACTACTGTATAATATGTAACACATCAGACACCATGATATATAAGAAGTATATGTCCTCACTACTGTATAATATGTAACACATCAGTCACCATGATATATAAGTAGTATATGTCCTCACTACTGTATAATATGTAACACATCAGTCACCGCCATGATATATAAGTAGTATATGTCCTCACTACTGTATAATATGTAACACATCAGTCACCGCCATGATATATAAGAAGTATATGTCCTCACTACTGTATAATATGTAACACATCAGTCACCGCCATGATATATAAGAAGTATATGTCCTCACTACTGTATAATATGTAACACATCAGACACCATGATATATAAGAAGTATATGTCCTCACTACTGTATAATATGTAACACATCAGTCACCGCCATGATATATAAGAAGTATATGTCCTCACTACTGTATAATATGTAACACATCAGTCACCGCCATGATATATAAGAAGTATATGTCCTCACTACTGTATAATATGTAACACATCAGTCACCGCCATGATATATAAGAAGTATATGTCCTCACTACTGTATAATATGTAACACATCAGTCACCGCCATGATATATAAGAAGTATATGTCCTCACTACTGTATAATATGTAACACATCAGTCACCATGATATATAAGAAGTATATGTCCTCACTACTGTATAATATGTAACACATCAGTCACCATGATATATAAGAAGTATATGTCCTCACTACTGTATAATATGTAACACATCAGTCACCATGATATATAAGTAGTATATGTCCTCACTACTGTATAATATGTAACACATCAGTCACCATGATATATAAGTAGTATATGTCCTCACTACTGTATAATATGTAACACATCAGTCACCGCCATGATATATAAGAAGTATATGTCCTCACTACTGTATAATATGTAACACATCAGTCACCATGATATATAAGAAGTATATGTCCTCACTACTGTATAATATGTAACACATCAGTCACCGCCATGATATATAAGAAGTATATGTCCTCACTACTGTATAATATGTAACACATCAGACACCATGATATATAAGAAGTATATGTCCTCACTACTGTATAATATTGTAACACACCAAACCCCATAATTTTTAAAAGTACGGTCAATTGAAAAAGTTTGGGCACCCCTATTAATCTTAATCATTTTTAGTTCTAAATATTTGGGTGTTTGCAACAGCCATTTCAATTTGATATATCTAATAACTGATGGACACAGTAATATTTCAGGATTGAAATGAGGTTTATTGTACTAACAGAAAATGTGCAATAAGCATTAAACCAAAATTTGACCGGTGCAAAAATTTGGGTACCCTTATCATTTTATTGATTTAAATACTCCTAACTACTTTTTACTGACTTACTGAAGCACAAAATTGGTTTTGTAACCTCACTGAGCTTTGAACTTCATAGCCAGGTGTATCCAATCATGAGAAAAGGTATTTAAGGTGGCCAATTGCAAGTTGTTCTCCTATTTGAATCTCCTCTGAAGAGTGGCATCATGGGCTCCTCAAAACAACTCTCAAATGATCTGAAAACAAAGATTGTTCAACATAGTTGTTCAGGGGAAGGATACAAAAAGTTGTCTCAGAGATTTAACCTGTCAGTTTCCACTGTGAGGAACATAGTAAGGAAATGGAAGACCACAGGGACAGTTCTTGTTAAGCCCAGAAGTGGCAGGCCAAGAAAAATAAAAAGGCAGAGAAGAAGAATGGTGAGAACAGTCAAGGACAATCCACAGACCACCTCCAAAGAGCTGCAGCATCATCTTGCTGCAGATGGTGTCACTGTGCATCGGTCAACAATACAGCACACTTTGCACAAGGAGAAGCTGTATGGGAGAGTGATGCGAAAGAAGCCGTTTCTGAAAGCACGCCACAAACAGAGTCGCCTGAGGTATGCAAAAGCACATTTGGACAAGCCAGCTTCATTTTGGAAGAAGGTCCTGTGGACTGATGAAACAAAGATTGAGTTGTTTGGTCATACAAAAAGGCGTTATGCATGGCGTCAAAAAAACACAGCATTCCAAGAAAAACACTTGCTACCCACACAAAAATATAAAATAGGTTGGAGCATGTTTTTTCTTGGGGTGGGGGCGACGGACGCCGGCAGGAGCATTTTTTTTTAATGTGGGGGGGGGTTGATTTAAAATAAACAAAAGTTTTTAGTGAATATTTTGTAAAAAAATGAGGGACTTTTGGGGTTCCGCGGGGGTTGGTTTTTTCAGCAAGACAATGATCCAAAACACAGCTCCAAATCTACTCAGGCATTCATGCAGAGGAACAATTACAATGTTCTGGAATGGCCATCCCAGTCCCCAGACCTGAATATCATTGAACATCTGTGGGATAATTTGAAGCGGGCTGTCCATGCTCGGCGACCATCAAACTTAACTGAACTGGAATTGTTTTGTAAAGAGGAATGGTGAAAAATACCTTCATCCAGGATCCAGGAACTGATTAAAAGCTACAGGAAGCGACTAGAGGCTGTTATTTTTGCAAAAGGAGGATCTACTAAATATTAATGTCACTTTTCTGTTGAGGTGCCCATACTTTTGCACCGGTCAAATTTTGGTTTAATGCATATTGCACATTTTCTGTTAGTACAATAAACCTCATTTCAATCCTGAAATATTACTGTGTCCATCAGTTATTAGATATATCAAATTGAAATGGCTGTTGCAAACACCCAAATATTTAGAACTAAAAATGATTAAGATTAATAGGGGTGCCCAAACTTTTATAAAATTATATATCTCCTCAATATAAATATAAAACAAAACAACAACATTTTTCATATGACTGTATATGTCCTCACTACTGTATAATATGTAACACATCAGTCACCATGATATATAAGTAGTATATGTCCTCACTACTGTATAATATGTAACACATCAGTCACCATGATATATAAGTAGTATATGTCCTCACTACTGTATAATATGTAACACATCAGACACCATGATATATAAGTAGTATATGTCCTCACTACTGTATAATATGTAACACATCAGTCACCATGATATATAAGTAGTATATGTCCTCACTACTGTATAATATGTAACACATCAGTCACCATGATATATAAGAAGTATATGTCCTCACTACTGTATAATATGTAACACATCAGTCACCATGATATATAAGTAGTATATGTCCTCACTACTGTATAATATGTAACACATCAGTCACCGCCATGATATATAAGTAGTATATGTCCTCACTACTGTATAATATGTAACACATCAGACACCATGATATATAAGTAGTATATGTCCTCACTACTGTATAATATGTAACACATCAGTCACCGCCATGATATATAAGAAGTATATGTCCTCACTACTGTATAATATGTAACACATCAGTCACCATGATATATAAGAAGTATATGTCCTCACTACTGTATAATATGTAACACATCAGTCACCGCCATGATATATAAGTAGTATATGTCCTCACTACTGTATAATATGTAACACATCAGACACCATGATATATAAGTAGTATATGTCCTCACTACTGTATAATATGTAACACATCAGTCACCGCCATGATATATAAGTAGTATATGTCCTCACTACTGTATAATATGTAACACATCAGTCACCGCCATGATATATAAGAAGTATATGTCCTCACTACTGTATAATATGTAACACATCAGTCACCGCCATGATATATAAGTAGTATATGTCCTCACTACTGTATAATATGTAACACATCAGTCACCATGATATATAAGTAGTATATGTCCTCACTACTGTATAATATGTAACACATCAGTCACCGCCATGATATATAAGTAGTATATGTCCTCACTACTGTATAATATGTAACACATCAGTCACCGCCATGATATATAAGAAGTATATGTCCTCACTACTGTATAATATGTAACACATCAGTCACCATGATATATAAGAAGTATATGTCCTCACTACTGTATAATATGTAACACATCAGACACCATGATATATAAGAAGTATATGTCCTCACTACTGTATAATATGTAACACATCAGTCACCATGATATATAAGTAGTATATGTCCTCACTACTGTATAATATGTAACACATCAGTCACCGCCATGATATATAAGAAGTATATGTACTCACTACTGTATAATATGTAACACATCAGTCACCATGATATATAAGAAGTATATGTCCTCACTATTGTATAATATGTAACACATCAGTCACCATGATATATAAGTAGTATATGTCCTCACTACTGTATAATATGTAACACATCAGTCACCATGATATATAAGAAGTATATGTCCTCACTACTGTATAATATGTAACACATCAGTCACCATGATATATAAGAAGTATATGTCCTCACTACTGTATAACATGTAACACATCAGTCACCGCCATGATATATAAGAAGTATATGTCCTCACTACTGTATAATATGTAACACATCAGTCACCATGATATATAAGAAGTATATGTCCTCACTACTGTATAATATGTAACACATCAGTCACCATGATATATAAGTAGTATATGTCCTCACTACTGTATAATATGTAACACATCAGACACCATGATATATAAGTAGTATATGTCCTCACTACTGTATAATATGTAACACATCAGTCACCATGATATATAAGTAGTATATGTCCTCACTACTGTATAATATGTAACACATCAGTCACTGCCATGATATATAAGAAGTATATGTCCTCACTACTGTATAATATGTAACACATCAGTCACCGCCATGATATATAAGTAGTATATGTCCTCACTACTGTATAATATGTAACACATCAGACACCATGATATATAAGTAGTATATGTCCTCACTACTGTATAATATGTAACACATCAGTCACCATGATATATAAGTAGTATATGTCCTCACTACTGTATAATATGTAACACATCAGTCACTGCCATGATATATAAGAAGTATATGTCCTCACTACTGTATAATATGTAACACATCAGTCACCGCCATGATATATAAGTAGTATATGTCCTCACTACTGTATAATATGTAACACATCAGTCACCGCCATGATATATAAGTAGTATATGTCCTCACTACTGTATAATATGTAACACATCAGTCACCGCCATGATATATAAGAAGTATATGTCCTCACTACTGTATAATATGTAACACATCAGACACCGCCATGATATATAAGAAGTATATGTCCTCACTACTGTATAATATGTAACACATCAGTCACCGCCATGATATATAAGAAGTATATGTCCTCACTACTGTATAATATGTAACACATCAGACACCGCCATGATATATAAGAAGTATATGTACTCACTACTGTATAATATGTAACACATCAGACACCGCCATGATATATAAGTAGTATATGTCCTCACTACTGTATAATATGTAACACATCAGTCACCGCCATGATATATAAGTAGTATATGTCCTCACTACTGTATAATATGTAACACATCAGTCACCATGATATATAAGAAGTATATGTCCTCACTACTGTATAATATGTAACACATCAGTCACCGCCATGATATATAAGAAGTATATGTCCTCACTACTGTATAATATGTAACACATCAGTCACCGCCATGATATATAAGAAGTATATGTCCTCACTACTGTATAATATGTAACACATCAGTCACCGCCATGATATATAAGAAGTATATACAAGATAGTCGTTAGAAACATCCTGTGTATTTTGACAGCTGTAGTTTCTGTTGTGGGTTTGCCCGCAGTTACCGGCCTCTTCAATGGGAACCCAATGCTGTGGCCACGATGAGGGGATGGTAATAGACAATCAGCTCCAAAAAACTCAATGTGAACTCATCCCAAGTAGTGAAGCAGATAATCCTCTACTAGTAGTAATAGAGCATAATCCAGATGTATAAGGGTATGTTCACATGGCTGATTCCACAATCTTCAGGCAGATTCCACCTGACAACTCCCAATGGAAGTAAATGGGAGGCAGAAAACATCGCCTGGCCATATAGGCCTCCTCCATTACACATCACCTTATTACCGCCATATAGGCCTCCTCCATTACACATCACCTTATTACCGCCATATAGGGCCTCCTCCATTACACATCACCTTATTACCGCCATATAGACCTCCTCCATTACACATCACCTTATTACCGCCATATAGACCTCCTCCATTACACATCACCTTATTACCGCCATATAGACCTCCTCCATTACACATCACCTTATTACCGCCATATAGGCCTCCTCCATTACACATCACCTTGATTACCGCCATATAGGCCTCCTCCATTACACATCACCTTATTACCGCCATATAGGCCTCCTCCATTACACATCACCTTATTACCGCCATATAGGCCTCCTCCACTCACACATCACCTTATAGTACACGCCATATAGGCGCTCCTCCATTACACAACACCCTTATTACCGCCATATAGACCTCCTCCATTACACAACACCTTATTACCGCCATATAATCTCCTCCGTTACACAACACCTTATTACCGCCATATAGAGCTCCTCATTTACACATCACCTTATTACCGCCATATAGGCCTCCTCCATTACACAACACCTTATTACCGCCATATAGACCTCATCCGTTACACAACACCTTATTACCGCCATGATAGACCTCCTCCGTTACACATCACCTTATTACCGCCATATAGACCTCCTCCATTACACAACACCTTATTACCGCCATATAGACCTCCTCCATTACACAACACCTTATTACCGCCATATAATCTCCTCCGTTACACAACACCTTATTACCGCCATATAGACCTCCTCCGTTACACATCACCTTATTACCGCCATATAGGCCTCCTCCATTACACATCACCTTATTACCGCCATATAGACCTCCTCCGTTACACATCACCTTATTACCGCCATATAGAGCTCCTCATTTACACATCACCTTATTACCGCCATATAGATCTCCTCCATTACACATCACCTTATTACCGCCATATAGGCCTCCTCCATTACACATCACCTTATTACCGCCATATAGACCTCCTCCATTACACATCACCTTATTACCGCCATATAGGCCTCCTCCATTACACATCACCTTATTACCGCCATATAGACCTCCCTCCGTTACACATCACCTTATTACCGCCATATAGAGCTCCTCATTTACACATCACCTTATTACCGCCATATAGATCTCCTCCATTACACATCACCTTATTACCGCCATATAGGCCTCCTCCGTTACACATCACCTTATTACCGCCATATAGACCTCCTCCATTACACATCACCTTATTACCGCCATATAGACCTCCTCCGTTACACATCACCTTATTACCGCCATATAGACCTCCTCCATTACACATCACCTTATTACCGCCATATAGGCCTCCTCCATTACACATCACCTTATTACCGCCATATAGGCCTCCTCCATTACACATCACCTTATTACCGCCATATAGGCCTCCTCCGTTACACATCACCTTATTACCGCCATATAGGCCTCCTCCATTACACATCACCTTATTACCGCCATATAGGCCTCCTCCGTTACACATCACCTTATTACCGCCATATAGGCCTCCTCCATTACACATCACCTTATTACCGCCATATAGGCCTCCTCCATTACACATCACCTTATTACCGCCATATAGGCCTCCTCCGTTACACATCACCTTATTACCGCCATATAGGCCTCCTCCATTACACATCACCTTATTACCGCCATATAGGCCTCCTCCATTACACATCACCTTATTACCGCCATATAGACCTCCTGATGTTTTGCATGCCATAATTGGGTTACCTGACCTACAATTACAGAAACTGCTCCCTGACCCGAAAGGGTGTGTTCACCGCGGAGTGCAGACCCTATCACATTGCTCGGTGTTGGTGGAGTGACACCACTGAAGCTTTGTGTCTTTGTTCCGCCCATCTAACGTCCATCTATTACCCCTCCATTTACTTGCACCACCAGCTGAATAACTATAAAATAACTTGGGGTGGAGAGGACCCGCACCCCACACCCAGTCCCCGAGCTCGCTGCTCTTGTAGGTTGTGGTGCTTTCTCCATCTTTTTCTTCTCTGAGGTGCGGACATGTCTGTCCAGGCTACACTGCTAAGGTTTTTGTGCATTATACCCACATGCTGGTCGGGGCTGCAGGTCAGTCTGAACCATCCAGATTGCTAATTTCTGGATTAGGGTCTGTCTATCTCCCGATACAGTATAAGAGGGCATCCCATCACTTTGCTACAGGCACTGTATTCCAGTATCCCTGACACTTGAGGTGCAGGTACTTAGAGACGCCTTTGTTCATACGCCTGCCTGTCTTTACCTCTAGATGTCCCTCGATCTTAGCGTCCCTCTTCCGAGGATGACAGTGATGCCTGCACACATTTGTCACCTAACTTTTAATCTGTATATCCATCCACAACGCTATCCTAATTTAGCCTTGTCTCTTGTCGGAGGATGCAGGACTTACTGTCCCCTTCACCTCCTCTCCTGTCACCTCCTTGGGGACATCTCCCCCTCCACCTTTGCCTCCCTCTTTCCCGGGGCTCCATACACTCCCCCTTTACTGCTCTTGTGCAATTTGAGCGATGGGCGAAGCTGTCCGTCACTCGGCGTCTGGCAGAGGGACACAAGCTGCGAGTCTGGGACACAACGTGTCATTTACAGCATGGAGAGCTCAGGAGGGGTCACAGGTCAGAAGAACCCCCCTGGATAACAAGGGAGGGACCATGGAGGAGGAGGAGAAGGAAAGATGTCAACAGATACACAACCATTCTGAGCACAAGATACATAAAGTGGGATAATGCGTGGGCGAAAGACAACACGCAACAGAGGGGCTAGGTGAGGATTAAATCAATACAGAATAGGGCGAATGACAAGCTCAAATGTCCACACAAAAATTTAACATTTATCAAAACAAGCAAATCCCCGGTCACACAAGCGCACATACCCAACTGCGCATCCCCACATCGCACAACTGCGCATCCCCCACATCACACAACTGCGCATCCCCCACCGCACCACTTTGCATCCCCCACAACTGCGCATCCCCCAACTGCGCATCCCCCACATCACACAACTGCGCATCCCCACATCGCTACTGCGCATCCCCCGTGTCGCACAACTATCCCCCAACTGCGCATCCCCACATCACACAACTGCGCATCCCCCACCTCGCACTACTGCGCATCCCCCAACTGCGCATCCCCCACATCACACAACTGCGCATCCCCCACATCGCACAACTGCGCATCCCCCACATCGCACAACTGCGCATCCCCCACATCACACAACTGCGCATCCCCCACATCGCACTACTGCGCATCCCCCAATCCATCCCCCAACTGCGCATCCCCCACATCACACAACTGCGCATCCCCCACATCACACAACTGCGCATCCCCCACATCGCACTACTGCGCATCCCCCAACTGCGCATCCCCCACATCACACAACTGCGCATCCCCCACATCGCACTACTGCGCATCCCCCACATCGCACTACTGCGCATCCCCCAACTGCGCATCCCCCACATCACACAACTGCGCATCCCCCCATCACACAACTGCGCATCCCCCACATCGCACAACTGCGCATCCCCCGCACAACTGCGCATCCCCCCATCGCACAACTACGCATCCCCCGTCACACAACTGCGCATCACCCGTCACACAACTGCGCATCCCCCAACTGCGCATGCCCCGCATCACACAACTGCGCATCCCCGCGTCACACAACTGCGCATCCCCCGTGTCACACAACTGCGCATCCCCCGCGTCACACAACTGCGCATCCCCCAACTGCGCATGCCCCGCATCACACAACTGTGCATCCCCCGCGTCGCACACTGCGCATCCCCCCGTCGCACAACTGCGCATCCCCCGCGTCTCACAACTGCGCATCCCCCGTCACACAACTGCGCATCCCCCGTCACACAACTGCGCATCCCCCAACTGCGCATCCCCCACATCACACAACTGCGCATCCCCCACATCGCACCACTGCGCATCCCCCACATCGCACTACTGCGCATCCCCCAACTGCGCATCCCCCACATCACACAACTGCGCATCCCCCACATCGCACCACTGCGCACCCCCAATCGCACAACTGTGCATCCCCAAACTGCGCATCCCCCACATCGCACAACTGTGCATCCCCCACATCGCACAACTGCGCATCCCCCACATCGCACAACTGCGCATCCCCACATCGCACAACTGTGCATCCCCCACAACTCGCATCCCCCACATCACACAACTGCGCATCCCCCACATCGCACTACTGCGCATCCCCGCGTCGCACAACTGCGCATCCCCCAACTGCGCATCCCCCACATCACACAACTGCGCATCCCCCACATCGCACTACTGCGCATCCCCCAACCATCCCCACATCACACAACTGCGCATCCCCCACATCGCACTACTGCGCATCCCCCACATCGCACTACTGCGCATCCCCCACATCGCACTACTGCGCATCCCCCAACTGCGCATCCCCCACATCACACAACTGCGCATCCCCCACATCGCACTACTGCGCATCCCCACATCGCACTACTGCGCATCCCCCAACTGCGCATCCCCCACATCACACAACTGCGCATCCCCCACATCGCACAACTGCGCATCCCCCACATCGCACTACTGCGCATCCCCCAACTACGCATCCCCCACATCACACAACTGCGCATCCCCCACATCGCACAACTGCGCATCCCCCACAACGCACAACTGCGCATCCCCCACATCGCACAACTGTGCATCCCCAAACTGCGCATCCCCCGCATCACACAACTGCGCATCCCCCGCATCACACTACTGCGCATCCCCCGCGTCACATTACTGCGCATCCCCCAACTGCGCATCCCACAACAACTTCCCCCGCATCACACAACTGCGCATCCCCCGCGTCACACTACTGCGATCCCCCAACTGCGCATGCCCCGCATCACACAACTGCACATCCCCTCGCACAACTGTGCATCCCCCACATCGCACACTGCGCATCCCCCGCGTCACACAACTCGCATCCCCCGCTCACACAACTGCGCATCCCCCGCGTCACACAACTGCGATCACCCCGCACACAACTGCGCATCCCCCAACTGCGCATGCCCCGCATCACACAACTACGCATCCCCCGCGTCACACAACTACGCATCCCCCGCGTCACACAACTGCGCATCCCCCGCGTGATGCGCATCCCCCAACTGCGCATGCCCCGCTCACACAACTGCGCATCCCCCACATCACACAACTGCGCATCCCCCACATCGCACTACTGCGCATCCCCCAACTGCGCATCCCCACATCACACAAGTGCGCATCCCCCACATCGCACTACTGCGCATCCCCCCAACTGCGCATCCCCCACTCACACAACTGCGCATCCCCCACATCGCACTACTGCGCATCCCCCACATCACACAACTGCGATCCCCCACATCGCACACTCGCATCCCCCACATCACACAACTGCGCATCCCCCACATCGCACTCCTGCGCATCCCCCCACTCGCATCCCCCACATCACACACTGCGCATCCCCCACATCGCACCTCGCATCCCCCAACTGCGCATCCCCCACATCACACAACTGCGCATCCCCCACATCGCACTACTGCGCATCCCCCCATCGCACTACTGCGCATCCCCCACATCGCACTACTGCGCATCCCCCAACTGCGCATCCCCCACATCACACAACTGCGCATCCCCCACCGCACTACTGCGCATCCCCCACATCGCACTACTGCGCATCCCCCAACTGCGCATCCCCCACATCACACAACTCGCATCCCCGCTCGCACTACTACGCATCCCCCACATCGCACTACTGCGCATCCCCAACTGCGCATCCCCCACATCACACAACTGCGCATCCCCATCGCACAACTGCGCATCCCCAATCGCACAACTGCGCATCCCCCACATCGCACAACTGTGCATCCCCAAACTGCGCATCCCCCGCATCACACAACTGCGCATCCCCCCGCATCACACTACTGCGCATCCCCCGCGTCCCATACTGCGATCCCAACTGCGCATCCCAGTCGCACAACTGCGCATCCCCCGCATCACACAACTGCGCATCCCCCGCGTCACACTACGCGCATCCCCCAACTGCGCATGCCCCGCATCACACAACTGCACATCCCCCCGTCGCACAACCGCGCATCCCCCACATCGCACAACTGCGCATCCCCCGCTCACACAACTGCGCATCCCCCGCGTCCCACAACTCGATCCCCCGCGTCACAAATGCGCATCCCCGTCACACAACTGCGCATCCCCCAACTGCGCATCCCCCGCGTCACACAACTGCGCATCCCCCGCTCACACAACTCGCATCCCCCCGCACACTACTGCATCCCCCGCGTCACACAACTGCGTATCCCCAACTGCGCATGCCCCGCATCACACAACTGCGCATCCCCACATCACACAACTGCGCATCCCCCACATCGCACTACTCGCATCCCCAACTGCGATCCCCCACATCACACAAGTGCGCATCCCCCACATCGCACTACTGCGCATCCCCCAACTGCGCATCCCCCACATCACACAACTGCGCATCCCCCACATCGCACTGCTGCGACCCCATCACCCAACAGCGCATCCCCCACACGACAACTCGCATCCCCACATCACACAACTGCGCACCCCACACGCACTACTGCGCATCCCCCAACTGCGCATCCCCCACATCACACAACTGCGCATCCCCCACATCGCACAACTGACATCCCCCACATCGCACATCCGCATCCCCCAACTGCGCATCCCAATCACACAACTCGCATCCCCCACATCGCACAACTGCGCTTCCCCCAAACAAGATCCCCCCATAACACAACTGCGCTCCCCCCATCACAACTGTGCATCCCCAAACTGCGCATCCCCCCCATCACACTACTGCGCATCCCCCTCGCAACTACCGTGCATCCCCAAACTCGCGCATCCCCCGCATCACACAACTGCGCATGCCCCGCATCACACAACTGCGCATCCCCCGCTCGCACAACTGCGCATCCCCCGCGTCGCACCTGCGCATCCCCGCTCGCACAACTGCGCATCCCCCGCGTCACACACACTACGCATCCCCCCGTCACACAACTCCACATCCCCCAACTGCGATCCCCACATCGCACAACTGCGCATCCCCCTTTACACAACAGCGCATCCCCCAAATCGCACTACAGCGCATCCCCAACTGCGCATCCCCCACATCACACAACTGCGCATCCCCCACATCGCACAACTACGCATCCCCCACACCCCCTGGCATCCCCAAACTGCGCATCCCCCGCACCACACAACTGCGCATCCCCCGCGTCACACTACTGCGATCCCCCGTCACATTACTGCGCATCCCCCAACTGCGATCCCCCGTCGCAACTCGCATCCCCCGCATCACACAACTGCGCATCCCCCCGCGTCACACTACTACGCATCCCCCAACTGCGCATGCCCGCGTCACACAACTGCACATCCCCCGCGTCGCACAACCGCGATCCCCGCAAACTGCGCATCCCCCGCTCGCACAACTGCGCATCCCCCGCGTCTCACAACTGCGCATCCCCCGCGTCCACAACTGCGCATCCCCCAACTGCGCATGCCCCGCGTCACACAACTGCGCATCCCCCCGCGTCGCACAACTGCGCATCCCCCCGCGTCGCATAACTCGCATCCCCGCGTCGCACAACTGCGCATCCCCCGCGTCGCACAACTGCGCATCCGCTCACACAACTGCGCATCCCCCGCGTCACACAACGGCGCATCCCCGCGTCACACAACTGTGAATTCCCCTGTGTCACACAACCACACATCCCCTGATTCCAGCAGCAGTTGGAGTTTTTTCTCGCCCCCACGTTCCCAGAGCTCAGAATCACACCCCATTGTCTGCTCCTGCCTGACACCGCCCACTTGACAGCACAGAGATTAAGTAGTATATGAGGCACCAAAATTAATAGCGTTGATTGTTTGGGAATGATGAGGGCTAGGGAAAAATTTTAAGTGTGCCGAAATTAGTGAAGCCTTTTGCATGATGTGGGGAGTTGGACTTGTTGGAGGAGATGAAAGGTCCTCTGTACGACTTCGTTACTTCCTTTATCTCATCCATCGGATCCAATACTAGAAGGCTCCAGGCACACGATTGTAGAGTCCATATCACTCTATGAAAAACGGAATGACATCCATTTGTAAACCAATGAGCCCGGAGCACAAAACAGACTTGAATAGGGCCTGCTCCATATGTTGCGACCTGGCTTCACAACCCCCACAGACAGGTCTGCATTGGGTCATAGGAGTGACTGATGCCATACACATTTATGGATATGTATGGAAATACAGACATGTGCACGGAGCTTAAGACTGTGTTCACATCTACACTGGAGGTTCCATAAGGAGTCTCAACTGCAAAGTCCATGAAAAACTCCGGTGTGGTGTGCTATTATTTGTACAAGGACGGTCAGCCTGAGGCCAGGGGGTCTTCTGGTGCCAGTGCTGTTTGCCAGGTTATGCATCCAGCACCATTATTGATGGCTAGAACAGCGCAGATGTGAACACCGTCTTACATGCCCAAAAT